>CAIGQZ010034999.1:12037673-12070600 GCA_903798205.1 Danio tinwini | reverse complement strand
ACTGATAGCTCCGCCCTAAATGACTGATAGCTCCACACTAAAGCACTGATAGTAATTAATCAGTCGTAGTAGTGTTGTTAGTACATCTTAGTACTACTACATAGTTATTAATTTGCAAGTTTCACTAGATATGACATTAAAGTATGTTTACCTATAAATAGTTACCTAAAGTCAAAGCGTTTTTAAAAGTATTTTTTGAAAGATGACAGCATTTACTAAAAATAAGGATCTGCACCTTAACAAATAGCCTACTTGTTGTGTAACAATATTTGTTACATGTTATTATAATAATCTTGTTTTTTTATCACTTAATTGCATGTTATTTGAAATTAAATGAATGCATTCTTCATTCATTCATTCATTTTCTTTTTGGCTTAGTCTCTTTATTATTTAGGGGTCAGAGCAGAACGAACTGCCAACTTATCCAGCATATGCTCTTCCAGCTGCAACCCATCACTGGGAAACATCCATACACACTCATTCACAAACTTACCCTACAGAGAATTTAGATGACCCAATTCACCTACACCACACGTCTTTAGACTGTGGGGGAAACCGGAGCACCCGGAGGAAACCCACGCAAACACCGGGAAAACATGCAAACTCCACACAGAAATGCCAACTGACCCAGCCGAGGCTCGAACCAGCGACCTTCTTGCTGTGAGGCAATTGTACTACCCACTGCGCCACCATGATGCCCAAAAATGCATTATACTATAAAATATGTATTAATCCAGTAAAATTGCTTCATGATCACGAAACATTTTTTATGAGCACAGGTTTCCGCTTACTTTACCACCTGCACACTTCCGCTCATGGTGTCATGTTGCTGTGAAAGTATTTTGATTTGATAAATATATATTTAAACACTAATGCATTTTCATTGGATATTAAAAGCATTTTTTGGGATATATTTACACAGTGAAATGTGGTAAACAGTACTTCTTTTTTTATTGCAAACACAATACAGAGGCCTGAAATACAGCAAACAGTCATTCTCACACTAGCACTTCACTACATTATTTTAAGTAAAGCTCTTAGGAACAGCGCACCTTAAAAACACACACACATGCCATTTTCTTTCTGTCCATTTTTCCTGTCATGGTTTAAACTGTGCTTCCCAGGCCTTGTGCTGCTTTTTTGCTGCTTTTTTTTTTCGCTTTCATTTTCTTTTATTTATTATTTTTTTTGTGCTGGCAAGTGGGAAAGTGACATTTTTGAGACGACGTCCCATGAGTTCCCCCACGGCGGCGCTAGGGCTTGACAGCCGTTCGTTTGAGGCGGTGTCAGGCTGAAATTATACTGTCTGTGAAACCTAGTAACGAGCCAGGAATATGGCCCTCGAGCCACGAGCGAGAGAGAGAGAGAGAAAGAGAGAGACTGAAGAAAAAAAATAGGTTGTTGTTTATTAAGCCAATGTGGCACCAAAAATGTTTGTGAAAGATATGTGGTGATAATTGGATTTTGCATTAGGAAGAGGTAAACACAGAGACCACAGATGTTGTAAATCGAGTTTTGCAGAGAAGACATTTTTTTTTGTAGGCCAAAACACAGAAATGAGTTAGTATTTTAACACTACGCTACAAAAACAGCTTTTCTTACTTTGATTTTTTGTCTTGTTTGTAGTCCAAATATCTAAAAATTCTTAAATCAAGAAGCATTTTCTAGGCAAACAAAACATGTCTTGTTTTCAGAAATAATATGCCAAAATTAAGTGAGTTTTCCCTAAAACAAGCAAAACAATCTGCCAATGTGGTATGCAAAATAATCTTGTTTTTCTTTTTGACATGAGATTATTTTGCTTATTGACCCAGAGACTGTTTAGATGCATGTCACTGATGAGATGACAGATGTTTACTGTATGATGACCGAAATGGCCTTAAACAGTGCAAGATGTCAACATCTTATCCTAACGTTATCCTAACGTCATGAGGGCGTTGCAATTTGTTTGGAAATGAAAATCATGACAATCAGTCTAACGTCCAACCTAAAACCAACCAAATATCAACATCTAATGATGTTACAGCTTGACATCGTGTGGACGTTACCACCATGATGTCTATCAGACGTTGGATTTTGGTTGCCATATCTCATGAATAAATGTTTGACAGTATTTTCAATATGACGTTGGTTTAAGATGTTGGCTCGACATTGGATTTTGGTCACTTTCCAACACAACCTAAAATCAACCAAATATCAACGTTGTTATTGGACATCAAAGTTAGATCGTCCTTAGATGCTGGCTAGACATTGAATTTTGGTCACCTGACATCACAACATAAATCTAACCTAATATAAACGTCTTATGGCATTGTGTGCTCGCTGGGCAATAACTCGTTGTTGCATGTTACGTTTACACACACGTGTACAAATAACATCAGCTTTTAACAGCGTAATACTCACTACTCACTACTCACTACTCATGAGTACTTTTAAAAGGGCTACTTTTTACTCATACTTTGATCAATATTTACAGCAGATACTTTTACTCTACTTAGATATTTGCACTAAATTTTTAGGCAAGTAATGGTACTTTTACTTGAGTATGATTTTACAGTAATTTTTCCACCACTGATATGCACTGATATAATATTGTAAAGCATCCTATAGAGAAAATGTTAATTTAAAAGAGAAATTTGTGGGGCTCATTTATGCTAAGCACTGTAAATATAAAAAATAAACATATGCACAAATATAATTAATATTATTAGCAACATTTGTTTTGTTAAATTGTCTTTCTGGCAGCCTAACTGTTGAATTCGTCAGCTACACTGCAAAAAATGCTTTTCTTACTTAGATTTTTGTCTTGTTTCTAGTCCAAATATCTGAAAATTCTTATATCAAGAAACATTTTATTGGCAAGCAAAATATAATGTCCTGTTTTCAGAAATAATATGCCAATATTAAGTCAGTTTTTCCTTAAAACAAGCAAAATAATCTGCCAATGGAGTAAGCAAAATAATCTTGTTTTTCCTTTTGATATAAGATTATTTTGCTTACCCCATTGGCAGATTATTTTGCAGGTTTTAAGGAAAAATTCACTTAATATTGGCATATTATTTCTTAAAACAAGACAACATGTGTTGCTTGTCTAGAAAAGTCTTCTTGATTTAAGTATTTTTTAGATATTTGGACTAGAAACAAGACGAAAGTAAGAAAAGCTTTTTTTGCAGCGTACTATTCCTCCTCTCTTGATTATATGCAGACTAAAAAACAAATCTTGCTTTTGCATCCGTAAGGTCAGGACTTCTACTTCATCGAACATTATTGGAACACTCTCATGACGCCGCGGCATATGAAGCAGCACACTTAACTGATTGGCTGAGTGGCAGCAAGGTCAAAGGTCAGACAGGCTCTCCTGTGTTCCCCAGGGGGCCGTTTTGATGCATGACACACCAAGTGTGACAGCTCTATTTAAATAACCGTGCATTACTGTGGTGGGAGTGCTGAGAAAGTGCTTGCATGTTCTCAACACTGTGACGGCTCATTGATGTGCCTGTGGGTTACAGTGAATCAGTGCTACTCGAGTCCAGCACAAATTTGTGTTGATTTTTCAAGCTGCATGTTTTTTTTTTTTTTTTTTGAGGCGGGCCATTGCTTTTCTCATACAGTTTTTGTCTGTTGAACAATTAAATGAGTGTGAAAATCTCAGAGAGAGATGGAGCAACAGTTTTGCCAATAATAACTTGCTTCTCTCAGTGCCCTAGCAACCACCAAACAATTCTATTGCAAAGAACTCGGACACCTAGCAACTATGGAATGCTGGGATTTAGAACTGACTTGAAAAATTATATTTGGTTGCAAACAGGTCTACAGGTTTTGTTGTACCTTGTACCTTATTTGGTTCCTCATTTAGCCATGTGTTTGCTGTATGCTCTCAGTCTGGTGCTCTCAATCATGGAGAGAGATGGAGCAACAGTTTTGCCAATAATAACCTGCTTCTATCAGCACCCTAGCAGCCACCAAACAATTCTATTGCAACAAACTGGAACACCTCGCAACTGCGGAATGCTGGAATTTAGAACTGACTTGATGATTCCAATTTAATTGCAAATAGAAATTGCAGGTTTGTTTCTGTAGTTGCCCATTGGTTATTTTTATTATGCTCACCTGTGCCTTATTTGGTTCTTCATTTAGCCATGTATTCGCAGTATGCCCTCAGTCTGGTTCTCCCAATCTTGGAAAGAGACGGAGCAACAGTTTTATAATAACCTGCTGCTCTCAGCACCCTTGCTACCACCAAACAATTATATTGCAACAAACTAAAACACTTAGCAACAATGGAAGGCTGGATTTTAGTACTGACTTGAGAATTCAAATTTCGTTGCATACAAGTCTACATATGGTGTTTTTACTTGCTTTAGTTCCATTGTTCCTATTGCAGGTTTGTTTCTGCAGTTCCTCATTGGTTATTTTATTACGCTCACATGTGCCGTATTTGGTTCCTCATTTAGCCACGTGTTCACAGTATGCCTTCAGTCTGGTTCTCCCAATCTCAGAGAGAGGTGGAGCAACTGTTTTGCCAACGATAACTTTCTGCTCTTAATATCCTAGCAACCACCAAACAATGCCATTGCAACAAACTGGAACACCTAGCAGCTATGGATTTCTGGATTTTAGAACTGACTTGAGAATTCCAGTTTGGTTGCTAACAGGTCTACAGGTTATGTTTTTACTCCCTTTAGTGCCTTTGTTCCTATTGCAGGTTTGTTTCTGTAGTTCCTCATTGGTTATTTTATTATGCTCACCTCTGCCTTACTTGGTTCCTTATTTAGCAATGTCTTCACAATATGCTCTGTGAAGAGCAGCAGATTTGCCAATAATAACCTGCTGCTCTCAGCACCCTAGCAACCACCAAACACTTCTATTGCAACAAACTGGAACACCCAGCAACTATGGAATGCTGGGATTTAGAACTGACTTGAAAAATTCTATTTGGTTGCAAACAGGTCTACAGGTTTTGCTTTTACTCCATTTAGTTTTATTGTTCCTATTGCAGGTATGTTTCTATAGTTGCTGATTGGTTGTTTTATTTTAACAGCACCCTAGCAACCACCAAACAATGCTTTTGCAACAAAATTAAACACCTGGCAACTATGAAATGGTGGAATTTAGAACTGACTTGGGAATTCCAATTTGGTTGCAAACATGGTATGTTTTTAGAGGTTTAGATTTCTTCTTGCATTTAGTTCCATTGTTCCTATTGCAGGTTTGTTTCTGTAGTTGCTCATTAGTTATTTTATTATGCTCACCTGTGCCTGATTTAGTTCTTCATTTAGTCATGTGTTCACAGTATTCACTTCCCTTTGTCTTTTATTGTCTACTTCTATGTGACAGTTATGATGATTATTTTCTTTTTGACTGGTG
The DNA here is from genome assembly GCA_903798205.1 of Danio tinwini. Classification (NCBI taxonomy): domain Eukaryota; kingdom Metazoa; phylum Chordata; class Actinopteri; order Cypriniformes; family Danionidae; genus Danio; species Danio tinwini. Next base: position 12,065,233 of record CAIGQZ010034999.1, on the reverse strand, counting down.
TGCACAGTCACACTGGGGCCCTTTGATTAGTCATGAGCTGCAAACAAGTGTGATCCTTAATCGTTCAAATGTTCGGGCCTTAAGAAAAAACAAATGAATCAATGAATTTATATACAGTAGCACTTAAGTGTATATCGAAACACCCAATACAATCAAAACAAAAATTTTGGACTATATAACAGTATGCGTAGTGTTCCTTTACAATCTGTCATCACCAACTACAATCTAAAAAGATTGGGTTGTTGTAAACCAATTTTGGGTCAAGTCAGGGCTGGAGCAAGCCGAACTGCCGCTCTAGGCAATGGACTAGCACGCTCCCCTCAACCCGAAAGTGAAAACGAACCTGACCAGTTCATAAAGTGAAGACGGGGGGTTGATGTTGCGGATGAGTCAGTACGTTGGGTTGGGCGGCGGGGAGCGTTTGCCGCCCTCACTATTATGCCAGACCCCTATTATGCAAGTGTTCTGTTGATGTTGTGGATGAAAGTCAGTACGTTGGGTTGGGCGGCGGGGTGCGTTTGCCGCCCTCATTATTATGCCGCTCTAGGCGGCCACCTAGGTCGCCTCTACAGACGCGCCAGCCCTGGGTGAAGTATGGTCAAACCTAAAGATGCGTTTTATTACTATTTTTTTATTTAACTAATATTACCCTTTTTTACCCAATGCCTGGGTTTGTCCATAGTTGACCCAACATTGGGTTACAACATTTTAAAGAGTGGATCTGTCCCATACCTGCCAACATTGGTTTCTGAAAATCTGGGAGACGGGAAAGGGGGAGGGGCGAATCCGGTCTGTCTGTGGGGGTGTTACACTCCATTTTACATTGGGGGCGTCAGCTTTAACGCTTCCCATTCACTTTGAATAGGTGACGTCAGGCGTTGCCGAACTCCATTGTGGATACGTCGGCCATGCTTCGGTGGCGTTGATCGCTGCAGAAGTTGGGACTTTCTCAACGTTTCAAGTGCCGACGGAAGCGCCAGCCAATAAGATCGCTGTATGCAAATACACCATTTCAGACAGTAGCCGATTGCTAACTAATTTAATTATCTGATGCTGCTATGACGATCGTGTCAGCCTTAACTTCAGACACGCCCTCTGTCAAGCGTTGACGCTGAAGCCCCGTGTGAATGGGGTGTTACAGATTGTACTAATCACCTGCGGACCGGGGGAAGGGGTTGAAATTCTGGGAGTTTTCAGGGAGAAATGACAAACCGGGAGGTGGGTCTAAAATACGGGAGACTCCCGGGAAAAACGGGAGTGTTGGCAGGTATGATCTGGCCCAAGGTTGTATTATGAACAAACAATGAACAATACAGTTATTACAGTAACAATTAATGAAAATACTGTTGTTCATGTTAACTCACAGTGTACTAATGTTAACAAGCATGAATGTGGATGTTAATAATGTGTTAGTAGATGTTGAACTAGGATTAATAAATGCTGCACAAGTATTGTTTGTTATTAGTTAATGTTGGTAAAATGTATTTACCACACATTTACAAGGAAACCGTATTGTAAAGTGTGACCAGAATACAGAGTATATTCTGCATCAAGTAATTTTTCTTCATTCTATCTTTCTTTTCCCCCCCAAAAAAATGTAAAAAGCTAGTTTAATGTCACAATGCGAGTCCATCTTAGTGTGTCATATTCCCCTCACACTGCACTCTGATCATTGTATGGCTTTCTGTGAAGTCTTACACTCAGCCTCGGTTGCACCTCTCATTTCACCCAGTGACCTCAGCGCTGATGGCCTGTCACTTAAAACAGCCAGTGGCCATGGGGAACGGCTTGGAACGAATGACAGCCCGCCACACACACACGCGCACACACATACAGTCACACACACACACAGAGAGAAAGCATTTTAACCAGACCTGACACGTTTGCGTTCAAGCTTTTTATGTTTTTTCAGACGCACACACAAACGGAAGCCCGGTTCAATCAGGAACATTCTCATGACGCTGCCCTTCCAACAACATCAACACACAAGTGCACACTCACACTCGTCTCCTGTCTATATAAAAACATATGTTCTTTGAGTCTATGGCAACAGACCCCGTGACACCTGTGCCCTGCCCCAGCCATGACCTGTGGGATTGTATGACAACCGCAGAGTAAAGCTAGTGGAGATTACAGAGAAAGCTGCCTCTCCTGTTGCAGGTCCTTCCTTTGAGTGGTCCTGGGCTTGAGGTCGGGTTGATGCACATTTGCACTGTGCATTCATATGCATTGGATTGACAGTAACATTGAGCTGCTACAGAGAGCCTTGGTCCACATTTCCATCACTGGGTGACTGGGCACATGTCTTTGGGGGAAACCGGAGCACCCGGAGGAAAACCACGTGAACACGGGGAGAACATGCAAACTCAACACAGAAATGCCAACTGACCCAGTCAGGACTCGAACCAGCGACCTGCTTGCTGTGAGGCGCCACCATGATGCTTAGATGTTTCATGCTTGTTTAACTTAGTAGAACACACAAAAGATGAAAATTATACCTAATTATTTCATGATAATTGAAGCTGGATATAAGATTTAGGAGGCAGGGGCAGTTAAAAATAGGTTGGACAGTGGGTGTTAATATTTTTAAGACAAAATTTCTCCAAATGCACATACAAAGCTTATGTTTATAAGGAGATATCGTCGCCTTAGAATTATAAGTGTAATGAAGTTACGGCCACCTGGCCGCCGGGAAGAAGGAGGCGGAGAACCGACGAACTTCATATAAATATTTATTAATAAAAGGGACGGCAGCTCCTCACGGAGACTGCCGTCTAAATCAAAGCAAACGGACAGCAGCTCCTCACGGAGACTGCCGTCAAACTGAAAGCAAAAGTAACATGTCGGGGCCCGGTCCTCTCTCTGTCCTCTGCCATCGTTCCTCCTCTTATAGTCCAGAGCTCCTACCGTGGGATTGAAGGCAGGTGCGCGCCACAGGTGTATCTCATCTGTGGCGGGCCTTGTTTCGCTCCCACGGCTCTCGGCCACGCCCCCTCGCCACAATAAGGTTCTATCTGACATTTTTGTTAAAATTTAGTTATTCACACATTCTTATTAAATGAAAACTTATTTATGTTATGTGATGTTATTTTATAAGTTGTTTACTTTTTAAAACTTAAAAAAATAATAATTAAAATGGTTTACCTACAAAGTTGAACTCTAGCGTGGCTCTTTAAGGTTCTTTCTGTGAGCCAATCAGCATTTTTAATGCACGCACGAGGACCAATCAGGATCAGCTTTTTTTGTCATTTCGCCAGACTGCTTCATTGACAGCAGGAAAGACAAGAAAGACAAAATCACACAGTCGGCTAAATAATCATGCCCGTAGCCAGGGGGAGTTCGGTTTGGTTCGAACAAATCACCCCCCACAGCCAAAAGGTCCAGAATTTGTTCTTTTAGTTATTTTATGTAATTTAATATTATATAATATATGTATTAAATAATAAATATATTTATATTGAATATATATTGTAATAAAATGTTATTTTAAATAACTATGGCCAGTAATTAGAATTTCATAGAGCCTCAATATACTTTATATCCCAGACTCAAAAGGGCATGTACACTGCACAGGTTGAGCCCTACTGTATGTGTGCACGTGCCTGATACTGAGTAACGCTATGGGTCGAAAAGAGCAAGAGTGGCAGAAAAGGCAGGCAGCGGCATCATTATCGCTAAATATTGAACATATGTTCAAAAAGACTGTCAAACAAGGTAATGCTAAAGTTACTTAAGTTAATTTCTAACAGATGAAAATCTGTCCCTATCCACGAGGTTCTAGGCTAACTGGCCACATTAGCCAGGACGTCCTGTATATTTATTGACTTGTCCAGTACATGGCCTAACTTTCTCCCTATTTTTGCCATTATTGTTTTAAATAACTGTCCGATGAAGGCTTTAATGGCAAGCGGAATCCTCAGCTTTCAGATGTCACTTTACAGCAAAAAGGCGCTAATGCCGTCACGTCTGTGTTTTGGTCACTTCATTCATTTTATTCTTATCGGATATAAATCGATCGCTCAAACCACTTCGGAAGGTGATCTGGGATGCACTCCAGATGAAACTAGACAGGTCTAATAATTTTTTTGACAAAATTAATATAAATAAAATAAATTATGACCTGGAGAAAATCTGAGCTGCGCCTGAAACACCTGTAGGTGCACTTTTACAGCCAAAATTCTATGAAAAACATGTTTACATTAAGCATAAAACATGTGCTCTAAGTTTTCAGGCCTGTAGCCGGGGTGGGGGGGGGATGTCCTATTTTGTCATTTGTCCTATTTTGACTGCCATCATAAATAATAAAATTAATCCAGCGAAAAAGGCTTTAAGACCAAACGGAACCCTCTGTCGGCTGTTGCTTCAGTGGGACTATAGTCTGATGTAAGACAAGACTTCTTTTACTATTGTTTTTAAACAGAGAACACATTTGCAGGTATCTTTTATTCTAATTCTTGGACCTTATTCCTGAAATAAAAATGAGCAATAAAAAGGTGTGAAGTACCAGAAGTGGAGCATATTATATTAATTTGAATATATTTTGGCTATTGTTGATATCCAAACATTCTCAAATGTACTTTTTTTACCAAATAGGCTAGAAAAATTCTTAAGAATTCGTTATTGTTGTTTTATTATTATTATTATTATTATTATTATTATTATTGGTATTATTATGTTTTAATGATTATTTTTTATTGAAATGGCCAAATTGTGACTGAGGACAGTTGAATGTGCTGGCCAGTAGGTTTTTTTGTCTAATAAATGACAGTAGGCTACCGTTTTTTTTTTTTTTTTTTTACTTTAAACAGATTTCTATTTTTTTCCTAATGATATGTGATTTAATAAATTAGCATTTTAAAAATTAGTCCTGCTTCAATTTTTCTTTATTGCAAATTTTTTAGAAAATATTTTAGTACATTAAAAATTGTGTTTTGATGACATCTGACTAGCTAATCCAGCAAAAAAAAAGTACTGCTTAAAATGTCACTAAATGCAGTATTTAAATCTCATAGTTCAATAGAAACGGAGGCGTATAACTGCAAAAAGGTCCACTTTTTGAGAAAAAAGAACCACCCCTTTCATCAGGCTGGCTACGGGCCTGATAATGCTGCACCACACAAAATCGAGATGTGTGTAAATGTGATGATTTTGGAGCATTTTTTTTGCATTGAAATGTTAAATTTTACATTGTTGAAAAAGAAGCGATACTAAAAAATGTCTATTTTAAATGTGAAATAGTTTTATTTGTGTATATATGGTAAGTGAAACAATTTTCAGTGTTTATTAAACTCATTTGCTTATTGCCTGTTTTCTTTTAAAGTTTTTAAATGTAATATTAAGCCTTGAAGGGCAAATACGTAATTAATTCATGGGGCATATAATTCAATAAAAACAATTCAATAAATCATATAAAGCCTAAAATGTACTAAATATTAACACATTATTTAGATCAAATTAACAGCTGCACTGGACAAATATTTAGCACAGTTTTGTAGGCTTTGAACAAGAAAAAATGAAATAAATGTTATAGAAAGCAGAAATTTTACTCTCTCAAGCATAGGCATAGGCCGGTATAAGATTCTGACGGTATGATAACCTTGGATAAAAATATCACGGTTTCATGGAATTGTGATTACTGCTCCAAAATATATTCTTTTTAAATGTCTGTGTAAAAAAACTAAAAGTTTTTTCCCCTTTGAACACAATATATTTTATTTTGAGAAACATTTATAATATTTTGGAGCAGTAAACATGCCAGGCCAAATAATAAAAAATGAATCATTGTCGTCTGCTGTCTTCATCGGTTTCAAAAACACAGATTTATTTACAATTTAAAATGACATCTTTGGATGTTTTTTCTGCTGAAGATGCTGTTGTTAAAAAAAATGTAAATAAAAAAATCTTACACATACCTTAGGAACGGTATTAGAGAAAATGTTGGCGGTATGAAAACCTTGACTTTTCCAAACAGCGGTATATCTTGAAAACGGTTATCGTCCCACACTCAAGCATCAACATATTGTTACAACACTAAATTATATATTTTTGATTATATTTCTTGAAAAGTAATGCTTCAACGAATGATCTGCCAGATAGAACCTTATAATTTGAAAATGACATTTCAGAAATCTATCTGCATTTACTGTGTTTTTTTTTCTCCAATTTGCAAATGTAAGAGAATGTTGATCATTTACATTTAGAGTACATTTAGGGTCTCTGTTATGTTAGTGTATGAAAAAGTGTTGCAATTCATAATTTAAATTTACCCTCAGTTCTATAATCATTCATTTATTTTCTTTTCGGATTTGTCCCTTTATTAATCTGGCATCGACACAGCAGAATGAACCGCCAACTTATCCAGCATACGTTTTACGCAGCGGATTCCCTTCCAGCTGCAACCCATCACTGGAAAACATCCACACACACACTCATTCACACATATACACTATGGACAGTTTAGCTTACTCAGTTCATCTATAGCGCATGTATTTGGACTTGTGGGGGAAACCGGAGCACCCGGAGGAAACCCACGTAAACACGAGGAGAACATGCAAACACTACACAGAAATGTCAACTGACCCGGCCGGGGCTCAAACCAGCGACCTTCGTGCTGTGAGGCGATCGTGCTACCCGCTGCGCCACTGTGCTTCTCATCAAGCAAAGTTTGATCAAGTTTCCTTTATTAAATTATAAGATTCTATGCACATTTTGATGTAATACCTCAGCATTTGCATATAAATAATAAACAATATATAATCATATGACCTAATTACTTAACTCTGGATGCACGTGACCACTTTCTTTTTTATTATTAGATCCCTAGCTGTGTGTGTCTGTGTGTGCGCGTGTTTTACATGCAATCTGAGACACCACTGGTCATCTCTCCCATCCCCTCCCCCAAAACCAACCGGAGCATTTTGTTTAATAACCCACTCCGTCATTGTTCGGATTAAGTTTCAATCCCATGACTGTACGCCTGCCATGTCCTCATGATTGTGGCCAATGAGACTCCTAGGTCAAATTTGCACCAAAGGACGTCACATGCTCGCCTTCCACCTTGATTTCCAAGGCGTGTGTATAGCCTCTAGCTTTCTCCTCTCGTCTCCCTTTCGCTCTGCTAGCTGAGACCATGAATGGGATGGAAAAAACGCCCTGGTGATTCGGGCGCCACAGGCTAGAGAGACCGAGCCGAGCGGAGAGGGAGAGAAACTTTTGGGAATGATAATATTCCATCAGGCGCTTTTCCATGCACATCATATTTCTGACACTCATGTGACTTTTATAATGCAATGTGTGATAATTCCTTACTATTGATACTATTATTACAGATATTTCCATTTATGCCAATACATTTAATAGTTATACAACTTATTGGCCAGGTGCATTTGGCGAAGAACAAATTTAAAGGGATAGTTCACTCAATTTCATTAGGTCATATTATTAAATAAGTAATTTTTTACTAACCCGTTGCTTGTTTCTTAACTTTAATGACGTTCTTTCTTCTGTTAAACACAAAATAAGATACTTTGAAAAATGTTGAAACCTGTAACCATTGATTTCCATAGGATTTTATTATGGCTTTTATTCTTTGAAAGTCAATGGTTACCGATTCTCAGCTTTCTTCAAAACATCTTATATTTTTAACAGAGGACATAAACTTATACAGGTCTGAAAATCAAATTCATAGTTCACTCAAAAATAAAAAAAAAAACTTAATCATCATTTACTCACACTTTTCATTTATGAGTAACATTAATGGAAGTCAATGGTTACCGGTTTTCAGCTTTTTTTTCGAAGCATCGTCTTTTGTTTTTAACAGAGGAAAGAAACTCATACAGGTTTGGAACCACTTGAGGAAAAATAAATAATAAGTACATTTTCCTTTTTTAACTCACCCTTTACTTGTTTCTTGACATTAATGAGACATTAATGACATTAATGACCTGTTAAACACAAAAGAAGATATTTTGAAAAATGTTGAAAACCATTTTCCTACTATGGGAGTCAATGTTTACCGGACTTGTTATAATTCAGGAATGAAAATTCAGTCATCATTTACTTAAGTTTATGAGTTTCTTTCTCCTGTTAAACACAAAAGAAGATGTTTTGTAAAATGTTGGAAACCTGTAAACATTGACTGCCATTGTTTTTCCTGCTATGGAAGTCAATGGTTACCGGTTTTCGTCTTTCTTCAAAAAATCTTGTTTTGTGTTAAGAGAAGAAAGAAACCCAAAATTTAAAGGTATAGTTCACTTAAAAATGACAATTCAGTCATCATTTACTTGTTTCTTAACATTTAGGAGTTTCTTTCTTCTGTTAAACACAAGAGAATATATTTAGCAAAATGTCAGAAACCTTTAATCTTTGACTTCCATAGTATTTGTTTGTCCTACCATGGAAGTCAGTGGTTACTGGTTTTCATCTTTCCTAAAAACATCTTCTTATGTTTTTAACAGAGGACATACATTTATACAGGTCTGAAAACCAAATTTAAGGGGATAGTTCACTCAAAAATGAAAACTTAATCATCATTTACTCACCCTCTTGCTTGTTTATTAACATTTATGAGTAACATAGGATTGGTTTTTATTCTATGGAAGTCAATGGTTACCGGTTTTTAGCTTTTTTCAAAGCATCATCTTTTTTTTTTTTTTAGCAGAGGAAAGAAACTCATACAGGTTTGGAACCACTTGAGGAAAAATAAATAATACATTTTCCTTTTTTTACTCACCCTTTACTTGTTTAGATTAGATTAGATTCGACTTTATTGTCATTACAAGTACAAGGAAACAAAATGCAGTTTAGGTCTAACCAGGAGTGCAATAGCAGCAAGTGCAGGATACAGGTATAAGTTATAAAGTGCAGTTATAGAAAAACTATGGTGATATTTACTAATGGATGTACTATGAACATTATATACAGGTTGTATTAGCTATGAACAGAGATTTACAATAGATGGATAAATGTACAGGTTGCTATTAATAATCAGAAGTGTGCAGATAGATAAACATAATTACAAGTGTATATGTACAGTGGGTGTGTACATAATTACAAATGTACATGTGGGTATGTACAGTTCAAAGAAATGAATCAGTGCAATGAATATGTGCAATTTTTAAATGTGCAAATGTTAAATAGTGCAGTGATTATGAGGAGAACAAGTTATGAGGAGGGTGATGTGTATTAGGGGGGCAAAGAGTCAGTGGGGGGCAGAGTTCAAAAGGGAGACAGCTCTGGGGAAGAAGCTGTTCTTTAGTCTGCTGGTTTTTGTCCGGGGGAGCCTGAAGCGCCTGCCAGAAGGCAGGAGAGAAAACAGTCTGTGAGCAGGGTGAGAGGAATCTTTACGAATACTGCGTGCTCGGCGCAGACAGTGTTTCCTCTGGATGTCCTCTATGGCTGGCACTGTGGTCCCTGTAATGCGTTGGGCAGTTTTCACCACCCGCTGCAGTGCCTTACACTCCGCAACAGAGCAGCTTCCATACCAGACTGTGACACAGTTCGTCAGGATGCTTTCTATTGTGCAGAGGTAGAAGTTCACCAAGACGGCTGATGACAGCTGGTTCTTCTTAAGTTGCCTTAAGAAAAATAGGTGCTGGTGAGCCTTCTTGATCAGGCTGGAGGTGCTGGTGGTCTAGGAAAGGTCCTTGGAGATGTGGGTCCCCAGGAACTTGAAGAATGAGACAGGCTCGACGGCCATTCAATTGATGTGGATGGGATCATGTGAGTCTGTTCGTCCCTTCCTGAAGTCCACAATGAGCTCCTTGGTCTTGTCGGTGTTAAGGAGCAGATTATTGTCGGTGCACCACGTGGCCAGATGCTGTATCTCCTCCCTGTAGGCAGTCTCATCATTGTTGCTGATTAGACCAATCACTGTGGTGTCATCTGCAAATTTGATGATGGTGTTGGATCTGTTCACCAGATCTGTTTCTTGACATTAATGAGTTTATTTCTTATGTTAAACACAAAAGAAGATATTTTGAAAAATGTTTTGAATTTCCTACTATGGGAGTCAATGTTTACCGGTTTTCAGCTTTCTTCAAAATATCTTCACACAAATGAAACTCATACAGGTTTGGAACCATTTGAGAGTAAACAAATAGTGAGTAAAGTTTTGTGTGAACTGTTCCTTTAAATAAATGAATGTATTACATTATTGTTGTTGAGTTTTCATCTTGGCATCTTGCATAGTTATAAAACTTATTGGCCACATCCAGACTTGTTATAATTCAGGAATGAAAATTCATTCATGAAAATGAAAATTTAAAACCAAATTTAAAGAAATAGTTCTCTCAAAATGAAAACTTAATCATCATTAACTTACATTTTACTTGTTTCCCAACATTTATGAGTTTTTTGTGTTAAACACAAAAGAAGATATTTAGAAAAATGTTGGAAACCTGTAACCATTGACTTCCATAGCATTTGTTTGTCCTATGGGAGTCAACGGTTACTGGTTTTCATCTTTCTTCAAAATAAATAATCTCATCCAGGTTTGGAACCATTTGAGAGCGATTGAGTGTTTTCATCCTGGCATCTTGCACATTTAATAGTTATACAACCTATTGACCATGTGCACGCTTGTTATATTTCAGGACTGAAAACCAAATTTAAAGGGATAGTTCACTTTAAATGAAAATTCAGTCATCTGTTACTTGCTTTTTTTAACATTTAGGAGTTTCTTTCTTCTGTTAAACACACACACACACACGCACACACGCACACACACACACACACACACACACACACACACACACACACATACACACACGCACAAAGATCTTTTAAAAAATGTCAGAAAACTGTAACCAATGACTTCCATAGTATATGTTTTTTTGCTATTATGGAAGTCAATGGTTACCGGTTTTCCTCTTTCTTCAAAACATCTTGTTTTTAACAGAGGAAAGAAACTCATTCATGTGTCTGTTTAAAAAACGATTATATTCTATAAATTACTGTTTTGTGCTTTCATTCTAGCATCTTTCACATTTAATAGTTCTAAAACTTATAGGCCACATACATGCTTGTTATTTTTTCAGGAGTGAAAACCTAATTTAAAGAGATAGTTCACTCAAAAATTCCAATTCTGTCATCATTTACTCTCTCTTGACTTGTTTTGTAACATTTTTTGTGTTTCTTGCACTGTAAAAAAGAAATCCGTAAAATTTACAGTAAACAAACGGCAGCTGTGGTTGCCAGTATTTAACTGTAAAAATACGGTACAAACTGTACAAGTAAATTCTCATTTTTACAGTAAACTACCGTATTTTATTAATTTATAGAGGTAATATGTCTGTATTTTAAATTAGCAACATCTACAAATCTTTTGTTACACAGATAGACATGATAACACAGCCTTATGCAGGTGGTGATGAGAAAGTTCATGCATAATAAACCAATACTCATCACAAACAACTTTTCCCACAATCAGAAAAGTATATCAGTGTAATGATGGTGCTCCGTCTCATTCACACAGCTACTAAACACCAGTATGGTAACACGCATAAAATTAAAGTCATGAAATAAACATTGTTTATCAACATTAGATGTAACATAACTCACTAATATACATTACTGATGGGGAAACAGCTAAAAAGATCCATAGTAATGTCAACAAAAAAGCATAAAAAATGATGTGCCATGCAAGGAATTCTGGGAAAGTCAATTTATGGTTATTCGCCGTATATATTAAGGAAACATACTGTTAACCAGGTTACGGATTTGTACTGTAGCATTTTTATAGTTTTTTACCATTGAAATCACGGCCATTTTTTACAGTGTGTGTTAAACACAAAAGAAGATACTCTGAAAAATGTTTAAAACTCCATAGTATTTGTTTATCCACTTACGGGAGTCAATGGGAATCAAAAAGTTCATTTGTTCAAAACATCATCCGAAGAAAGAATCTCATACAGGTTTGAAATCCCTTGAGGGGGAGTAAATTTTCATTTTTGGTGAACTGTCCCTTTAAATAAATGAATATATTTCATAAATAATATTTTTTGTGTGTTTTCATCCTGGCATTTCAGGAGTGAAAACCAAATTTAAATGGACAGTTCACCCAAAAATGACAATTCAGTCACCATTAATTTCACTTGTTATATTTTTGTAGATATTCTGAAATGTGCAAACCTGTAACCATTGACTTCATTAGAATTGTTTTTATTATATGGAAGTCAATGGTTACCAGTTTTCAGCTTTCTTCAAAACACCTGCTTTTTATTTATAACAGAGGAAAGAAACTCATACAGGTTTGAACTTGAGGGAGAGCAAATAGTGGGTACATTTTTATTTTGGGGTGAACTACCCCTTTAATTTAATGCATTTTTCCATAAAGGACTGAGTGGCATCTTGCACATTTGTTCTAAACTATTTTTGAAGTAACATGACCAAAGACTCATTACAGTCGGCAATTAGTTAAGGCATCTCAGAGGCATGTTTGGAAGGCGGAGAGTGCTCTTTAAGTGTTGCCTTGTCCATTTATAAGTAATGTTTATTAAGCATCTTTGGTCTTAAGCAATTCAGTTTATGATGGTAATTAAGTTGGCAGGTGCACGTTTTACTACAGTACGTGGCCTATTCATTCCTTAAATATAGGGCTTGGGTTTAAGTTCATCATCAATTTGTACATTAAAAATGCAACATCTGTCATAATTTACTCACCCTTTACTTGTTTCAAACGTTTATGAGTCTGTTAAACACTAAAGAACATGATTTGAAGAATGCTAAAAACCGGTAACCATTGACTTCCATAGTAGGAAAAACATATACTATGGAGGTCAGTGGTTACAGGTTTTCAGCGTTCTTCAAAATATCTTCTTCTGTGTTCACCAGAAAAAAAGACAAGGGCTGAAACCACTTGAGAGTTTCATTTACATGAAATTGTGTCGTTATTTTCATATGAGGAACATTTATGAATCCATGAACACTTAATGAACACTTAATGATTTAGTTATTACTTTTATTATTATTACAAATATTTCCAGCATATGATGAGTAATGAAATAAAAGGCAAGTACATGTTCATGATATTTCCTAACACACTTAAATACACTTATTTTATATTATACACTTTATTTATTTATTTATTTATTTATTTATTTATTTATTTATTTATTTTATTATTATTTCTTTCTTTCTTTGTTTATTTATTTATTTATATATATATATATATATATATATATATATATTTATTTTTATTTATTTATTTATTTTATTATTTCTTTCTTTTTTGTTTATGTATTTATTTATTTTTATGTATTTATTTTTATCTGTTTATTTATTTATTTAATTCTTTTTTTCTTTTTTCTTTTTATTTCTTTTTCTTTTTTATCATTTATTTTGTCTTTCTGGTTTTGTTATTTATTTATTTATTATTTATTTATTTATTTATTTATTTTTTTTTTATTAGATTTTTTAATATTTTTTCTTTCTTTCTTTTGTATTATTTATTTTTATATTTGTTAATCATTTATTTATTTATTTATTTATTAGATTTTTTTATATTTATTTTTCTCTTTGTTATTTATTTATTTTTATTTTTTATTATTTACATTTTTCTTTCTTTATTGTTATTAAATAAATATTAATTAATTAATTAATTTATTTATTTTTAATATTTTTTCTTTCTTTCTTTCTTTATTTGTCTTCTTTCTTTCTTTCTTTCTTTTTTCTTATTTATTTATTTTGTAATAATATTCAATTAAAAGTACAATTCCAAAAAATAGTTTTAGCAGTCTTCTGTCATGCTTAAAAAAAGTTGATGGGCTTCCTAAACTTGCAGAATAAAATGAGGACAAACCCCACATATTTCCATGATATGAATATATTTAGTAATATCACTAAATCAATCAGCTTGTGAAATAATAATTGCACTTTGCATTTGATATTCAATTTATAGTTTACTTTAAATGTTTATGACTTGGAGATAATATTAGTGAACTAATACATATTTGGAGCGCACTTTCATGACTTTTCTGCACTGTTTAAATACGTTTTAATGTGCTTTTAAAGGATACTGTAAAATTTCTATTAAATAACAGGTTTCAAATTTTATGATTTAATTATTTATTAGTTTATTTACATTATGGATTGCATTATCTCTAAATTTAACATTGCAGTTTAACAGAGTGACTTTTCACTCATTTGAAACAATACAGTATAAGAAACATTATAGAGATAATTTAGTCCTTAAAATAACAGAAAAAGGGCTGGCAGTTTATTACAATGATTGTGTACTATCATTTACAACACAAACTAATAAAAAATTCTTTTTTTTTTCCAAACTTTTAATCACAAAATACATTTATCTTGTATTAACATACTTAAAAAAAATCTAATATCACTTTTTAAAGTACACCATTAAACATAATCGTTAATATATGTCTAGTATATAAATATATTAATTTATATACATATATAATAATAAGATTCATCTGTTATATGGTCATTGTGATGCATTCCACCTGTACAAACTGTATTCTTGGCTTCCATTTCAGGCATGGATGAAAGTACAGACTAATAGAGTTTTGTTTTTTGTTTTTCCCAGAAGCACGACTATAAATACCTACAATGCCATTGTATTGTATCACGAGACTGTTTGGTCTATTGAAACAGTGGCTGTACATTAACTCCCATTCACAGTATTAGCTTTTAAAAGTTGTGCATTTCCTGGCAATCTTTGCGCCGGCTGTTTTAAAATTCCCTTTCAAAGCATTCCTGGAAAACCGTGTGAGTTTATAGTGATTTCTATAATCATTTTTTTATTACAACATTTCTATGCAACGCCTCAGATGTTGCAGGAATTAAAGTTTCTCTATGATTCATTCTTTCAGACACAAAGGAAACTTCTGATTTTACTTCCAGAGTTGTTTGAATGAATGTTAGTCATTTATTTTTAATTTTAGTTATTTACAGGAACACTAAACTGAATCCATTCAGCCGATCTTACTGTCTGGTGAAAGCACTTTTAGCTTAGCTTAGCATAGATCTGTGATACAGATTAGACCGTTAGCATTAAAAATTACCTCAGATTTTCAATTTAATTTTATTATTTAAAGCTTGACTAGCTTTAAAGCTAGTTTCAGGCATACTTTCTTTTACAGTGCACTCTCAGAAATAAAGGTACGAGAGCTGTCACTGGGATTTGTACCTTTTCAAAAGGTACAAATTTGTACCTACAAGGTTCATATTAATATCTCAACGGTACATATCAGTACTTAAAAAGTACAAAAATGTTCCTTTTAAAATTTTTAGGTACTAATATATACTTTTGAGGTACCAATGTGGACCCTTTAAGTATCAATTTGTACCTTTTGAAAAGGTACCACCCCAGTGACAGCCCAGTGATATGCATAATGCATGATACATTTCTGTCACAGTATCTTAAAGGATTAAACAAACTTTATTTTTACAGATTGTCATAAAGATGCTTAATGGTATGACAGGCATTCTCAAATACAAACTCCTGCTTTCAGCCATGATACTGCAACAGAGTTAATTGATTATTACGGCATAATGAGAGTATAGTTTCTATCCGTATCTTGTCATAAACTTGTCATTTTTCATCAGTTTTAATACACAATTTAACTACAGAAGAGTCAAGATAAAAATATTAAAATGATCAAAACTTTTTGATTGAGATGCTAACGGTCTAATCCGATTCAATGATCTATGCTAAGCTAAGCTAAAAGTGGATTAAATAATACATGTTTGGAACCCTATGAAACTGTTGCATTTATTATTAGCATTGGTTATTATCGATTACTATTGACCGGAATGAGAGGATAATTCCTAAACATATCTTATCATAAACTTGTCATTTTCCATCAGTCTTATAGACGATGTAACTACAGAAGAGTCAAGCTTTAAATAGGAACATTTTTAAAACTCTTTGGTCATTTTTGATTGAGATGCTAATAGTCTAATCTGATTTAATTATCTATGCTAAGTTAGGCTAAAAGTGGTTTAAATAATACGTTTTTGGAACCTTGTGAAACCCTTGCATTCATTATTAGCATTGGTTATTAGTGATTATTACGCCAGAACGAGAGTATAGTTTCTATCCATATCTTGTCATAAACATGTCATTTTCCACCAGTCTTAGTACATGATGTAACTACAGAAGAGTCAAGCTTTAAATAGGAAAATTATCTAAACTCTGTGTTAATTTTTGATTGAGATGCTAAGGGTCTAATCTGATTTAAAGATCTATGCTAAGCTAAGTTAAAGTGGTTGAAAACATTTTTGGAACCCTATTAAATTGTTGCATTTATCATTAGCATTGGTTTTTATTGATTATTACGCCAGAATAAGAGTATAGTTCCTCTGCGTATCTTGTCATATACTTGTCATTTTCTGTCAGTCTTAATACACAATGTAACTACAAAAGAGTCAAGCTTTAAATATTAAAATGATTAAAACTCTTTGTTCCCCTGCTGAAAAACCCCCCAGCTTAAACCAGCCTAAGCCGGTTGGCTGGGTTTAGCTGGACAACCAGCTTGGTTTTAGAGGGGTTTTGGCCATTTCCAGGCTGGTTTCCAGCCATTTCCAGCCTGGTCTTAGCTGGTCAGGCTGGAAAATGACCAGTTTAAACCAGCTAAAACCAGCTTGACCAGCCTGGTTTAAGCTGGAGATAGCTGGTCTTGGCTGGTCAAGCTGGTTTTAGCTGCATGGTCAACTCCCAGCCTGACCAGCTAAGACCAGGCTGGAAATGGCTGGAAACCAGCCTAGAAATTGCCAAAACCCCTCTAAAATCAGGCTGGTCGACCAGCTAAAACCAGCCAACCAGCTTAGGCTGGTTTAAGCTGGATTTTTCAGCAGGGTCATTTTTGATTGAGATGCTAACGGTCTAATCCGATTCAATGATCTATGCCAAGCTAAGCTAAAAGTGGATTAAATAATACATGTTTGGAACCCTATGAAACTGTTGCATTTATTATTAGCATTGGTTATTATCGATTACTATTGACCGAAATGAGAGGATAGTTCCTAAACATATCTTATTATAAACTTGTCATTTTCCATCAGTCTTATAGACGATGTAACTACAGAAGAGTCAAGCTTTAAATAGGAACATTATTGAAACTCTTTAGTCATTTTTGATTGAGATGCTAATAGTCTAATCTGATTTAATTATCTATGCTAAGCTAAGCTAAAAGTGGTTTAAATAACCACTAAAATAACGTTTTTGGAACCCTATGAAACCATTGCATTTATTATTAGCATTGGTTAATGATTATTAAGCCATAATGATAGTACAGTTTCTATCCGTATATTGTCATAAACTTGTCATTTTCCATCAGTCTTAGTACACGATGTAACTACAAAAGAGTCAAGCTATAAATATTAAAATAGTATAAATTCTTTGGTCCGATTTAATGATCTATGCTAAGCTAAGCTAAAAGTGGATTAAATAATACATTTTTGGAACCCTATTAAACCGTTGCATTTATTATTAGCATTGGTTATTATTGATTATTACGCCAGAATGAGCGTATAGTTCCTAGCCATATCTTGTCATAAAATTGCCACAATCTTAGGGTGCTTTCACACCTAGACTTTTGTTCCGGAACCTGGCGCGTTTGCCCAGTTAGAGCGGTTCGTTTGGCATATGTGAACAGGGCAATCGCGCTCGGATCTGCGCCAAAGAAATCGCTCTGAAACCACCTGAATGAGGTGGTCTCGGCTCAACTGAAATGAACTCTGGAGCAGATCGATTGTAGTGAGAAAGCGATACGATCCGAGCCCGGCTATATCCCAGTGTTTTATGGATATGTAATAGGCATACGGCTATATGAAGAGAGAATTATGAATAGGGCGCACAACATCCCAACACAAGCAGCAACCTCCCGCTCTCCCTCGGGAAGCCCATACGGAAGTAACTGAAACTGCAATTCATCCGAAATTCCACTAGCAAATTTCTATTGAGCCCACTGTTAAAATAGCCAACTTTACAGCAGAAATAAAGGTGTTTACAGCCTGGTACAAAGAACGATTTTGGTTCATATAGCCAATATTACCCTTCATGACAACCATGAGGGTGTGAATTTTTTTTATAACTCATCTATTTCCTTTATATTAGGTTATATTATTTTTGCATAATTAAGGGCGTGGCCACTTAAGTGACAGCTAGCTCTTCCTGGTCGCCGTCACGTCACCTCAGCTGATTAGCCGCTGATCTCGGCATATTCGGCATATTTTTGTGTTGTTTTTTTGTGGCTTTACACAGTCAGTTGCCTTTTGGAATTATTTCTTACAATTATCAGATACTATAGCATTCTGTGTGTGCTTAATTGTGCTCACAAACCATTCACATGGCCTCCGTTTCCCAGGTGAGTGAAATTATATACTTATATACCATCTCTATAAATGTATTTGTTTTATTTAAGATCATTTATCATTTATAATGTTCTTTAGAGCTGTAATGCACTCCAGAATCTGACAGATTTATTAGCTGTAGGCTGTAGAACAGTCGTCTGAAGCGTTGTCATAGTGTTCTGCCTGGATTTCATCCTGCATTTACTAACACAGACTATATCTGAAGTGTTTGGAAGCAATTCACACTTTCCTCCTGTTGAAAATACGTCATAAGAATGATGTTTAGTGCATCAGTGTGTAATACATTGAGCCACTAAGCATTGTGCTTATGACATTGCTTATGAAACAGTGTTTTTAAAAGTCTAAACACTTTATTGATATAGTATACAACCAAGCACATGTGGTCAGAACACAAACGAGTCGCAGGTAATGAAGTATTAGGTGTGTTCGACATGAAGCACAGCTGCAGCCGGTGATCAACGAGATTAGCCGAGCGCAGGCGGGGGCGGAGTTGAAAACAGAGCTGTCAAGCCGGACACTTGGGGGGGCTCAAAGTTGCTGCAGTCATGATGACCGATCACATGGCGTGATCATTTATTTATTGAAATAACAACAAAAGATTTACAGTACAAATAAAAAAAAATACAGTCTCTACAAACTATAATTCATTTTAAACAATAAGGAAATTATGAATTATATTTAAGTAGCCTACATAACAAACGCATGAGAAATAAGGGGGAAACCAGAGGACACATAAAAAAGAAATTAATACCCACGAATAGGATTATTTTGGATAATGAAAGCATTTAAAAAAAAAGCACTTTAATCCAAAAAGATTGAACAAAATGACCAAAATAAATGAGCTACACTTTAAGTAGACATTTCCCAGAAAGAGCAGCTACATCAATGTACATTTCTGCATAAATAGCTCGACGGGAAATAAAAAAATTTAGAATCATACATTTTTATATTACATATTTTTATATAACTTAATTTGCTAAGAAATCGTCAGGATCAATGATGATAATTATTTTATTACAAGTCTGTAAGAGTTATTTGAGTTAATATTTAGATTACTTACTAAAATATTTTAACTCGTTTATGTAGCTGAATACAATAGTCTGTATAAAAAAGGCAGAATAAACCTGTGCAAACAATCTAGTCATTATGAACATATTATTAAACAAAAGATGATACTGCAGTAAAATATGTGTAGTCTTTTAATAAGCATCATGTGTACAAGATAGAGATGGTATGAAGGGTTAATTGTTTGTTTTGAAATTTGTGAGACGGAAGTTGTCCAATAATAAACGCGAAACACACGTGGTTGTTGTCATGCGGTGAACTTGGCCAATCGTGTTATATTGGTGTCGTCATCTTAGCTCCAGCAGGCCCTCTTCAGATGCTGCGCGGGCTGAGTCAGTCGTCTGATCTCGGAGCGCTGTCGCGGTACTTTGATGCCACATGTGACAGTCACATGACGTCGGCGCAGCATCAATCCGGCCAAAATTTCTAACCGGCATGCACCACTTTAAGACAGATTTTGATCGATCTGCGCAGCGCTGCATGAAGTCGAACGCACCTATTAAGTGTTTCTCATGTGTCTGTAGCTCCACTCATGCTCCGCCTCTTTGCCCTTATATGGTATGCCCTGGTTGGTGCGATGACACAGTAACAAAATGGCGATAGTTGGCCACGCCTACTGGTAGCTTCTTTTTGGTTCTTCATAAACCTATGGGTGACATCACAGATAATATGTCCATATATTTTACAGTCTATGGTCAAACACCACCAAACTACCCCCGACAGCTGAGCGAGACAAAATAAATCGTGAAACTCTGACCAATGTGAGGAGCGTTTACTCACACGTGACTTATTTTGGTCCGTTTAGAAACTTTTCCGTGTGAAAGCGAACCACTCCAAGAACAAAGAGCAACAATGTAACAATTTTAATCCCTGTTTCGGAACAAATGAATCGATTCACAGGTGTGAAAGCACCCTTAGTACCCAATGTAACTAAAAACAGTCATAGTTATAAAGTTATAAATAGGAAAATTATCGAAACTCTGTAGTCATTTGTTTGAGATGCTAACGGTCTAATCCGATTCAATGATCTATGCTAAGCTACGCTAAAAGTGCTTTCAGAGATTAGCTGAATGGATTCAAAAATTGTATTTAATTTTTTTTACGATATTCAAAAAATGTTTTCTTCCTTTAAGTCTATTCCCAGACCTCATCAATCCTCCTTCCACCTCCACCCAACAACCAGTACATAAAATTGTCATTTACAGCCATGAAACGCATGCATTTTTTTGACAAAGCCACAAGTCTTTAAGTTCTGTAAATAGAAAGACGGATTTATCTGGCTTAGATGTGCATTATTGTCAACCCCATGAGGAGAGTGGCTTTTCAAAGGCAGAAACGAATCTATGCTAATCACATTATGCTAGTGACATCCATGATCCATTAACTGAGTTGAGAAATCTGATATCTGTGTGTGTGTGTGTTTGCGTGTTTGTATACATTTCTCTAGGTTCATGCCTCCCCAATTCCCTCAGCCAGGAATCGAATTCAGGAAAGATTTGCATTCCTTACCCGGACATTTATTTATTTATATTTTTTATGGAAGCGGTGAAAGAGCCGAGCTGATAGTAAAACTCAACTCCCGTAACATTTTATCAGGTTTATCAACAGCGATCCGCGGCCCTCCCTTTTCTCTTCTTCCCTTTTCTCACCTTCTTTAATCTTTCTAAACAAAAAGAGGCATGCAAAACAAAGACGGCAAATATCAAGCTTGATAAGAGAGTTTTGTGTTTGCTGCTTGTCTCCACATATCCTGATTTACTGCACACTGAGCAACTGCTTGTTTGTGTTTTTCGTTCAGCGTTTGGTGGAGTTTGACTTTCGATAGCTGTGTGTAAATAAACAATTGGTTCGATAGGTTGTGGAGGTCTTGCTGTCTCCTCTGTTTGTGTTACAATAAGAAAGACAGACTCTCATTTATGAAAAAAAAGTGCATTAAATGTGTACCTGGCAAAAGTCTCATCATCATTCCCAGTTGTAAGAGCAGCAAATAATAACTTGACTTCTGGTTGATCATTTGGGAAAGAGGCAGAAGGTCGATTTTTCAGATGAATCATCTGTTGAACCGCATCCCAATCATCACAAATACTGCAGAAGACCTACTGGAACTAGCATGGACCCAATATTCTCATAGAAATCTGTCAAGTTTGGTGAAGGAAAAATCATGGTTTGGGGTTACATTCAGTATAGGGTGTGCGAGAGATCTGCAGAGTGGATGGCAACATCAACAGCTTGAGGTATCAAGATATTTGTGCTGCCCATTACATGACAAACCACAGGAGAGGGCAAATTATTCAGCAGGATAGCGCTCCTTCTCATACTTCAGCCTCCACATCAAAGTTCCTGAAAGCAAAGAAGGTCAAGGTGCTCCAGGATTGGCCAGCTCAGTCACCAGACATGAACATTATTGAGCATGTCTGGGGTGAGATGAAGGAGGAGGCGTTGAAGATAAATCCAAAGGCTCTTGATCAACTCTGGGAGTCTGTGCCATTCCAGATGACTTTATTAATAAGTGATTTAAATCATTGCAGAGATGTATGGATGCAGTCCTCCAAGCTCATGATGGAGTCTATATTCAATATTATACATTATTTTAACAAAGTCAGACCTTCTGTCCTTATTAAATGATTAAAAATCAAGGCATGATCATATTTTACGCTACAAAAACCTTGTAATAAACTGCCAGTACATGTTCTGTTATTTTACAGACCTATTTGTCTATATATTATTTCTTATACATTATATAATTTTAAACAATGTCATATTATTTATATTAAGTCTAAGTGATGTCAAATTGGTATGTTATGCGTTTAGTGATGTTGAGCTTTCATCAAGTTTTAAAGGGGTAGTTCACCCAAAAAATAAAAATGGACATTTACTCTCTCTCTCTTGTGGTTTTAAACATATTTAAGTTTCTTTCTTATGTTGAACACAAAAGGAGATATTTTGAAGAATGCTGGTTGCTAGCAATCATCAACTCTAATAGTAAGAAAAAGTAAATGGGTGCCAGCAACCAGCATTTTTCAAAATATCTCCTTATGTGTTTAACAATCATTTATTCATATTCCTTCGGCTTAGTCCCTAATTTATCAGGGGTTTCCACAGTGGAATGAACCGCCAACTATTCCAGCATATGTTTTAGGCAGCGGATGCCCTTCCAGCAGCAACCCAGTACTTGGAAACACCCATAAACTCTAACATTCTCAAACACACAAACTTACTATGACTAATTTAGATCATCCAATTTACTTATAGTGCATGTCTTTGGGGGAAACCGGAGCACCCAGAGGAAACCCACACTAACGCAGGGAGAACATGCAAACTCCATTCATACTGGGACTTGAACTAGCAATCTTCTTGCTGTGAGGCGACAGTGCTAACCACTGAGCCACCTGTGTTCAACATAAGGGGTAAGAAAAACCTCAAATAGGTCAATGGCTTTCAGTTTCCAACATTCTTCGATATCTCTTCTTTTGTGTGTAACAGAATACAGAAACTCAAGCGTGTTTGAGTAAATGATGACACAGTTTCCATTTTTGGGTGAACTATACCCTTTTAACTTTAATTATATGCAAAACAGTCGCCGCTATATTCTTTTTTTGTCTTATATGCTTTTGGAATGAGTAAATAATGACAGTTCAATTTAGGGTGAACACTCCCTTTAAGCGGCGTCTGTGCGTATGCAAACGAATATGCAGATTCGCATACGCACATTCATGAAAGAGGATGTTCTTTTCTCTAACAAATGCCTCCCCGCAGGGCTCTGTTCTTGCTGAGACTTGAAACAGTATTATTGTAGTCTATTTATTCACATTCTTAATTTGCTATTATTGGCCACAGCAGTGATGCTGGCCAAACAATAAAATGACATTTAAACACATTTATTGGCGTACCAATGGACTGTACGAGTTTCTGTTTATTTAGTTTTTATGTATATTTGAAGTTCTAGGCCTCGTGCCAGCTTTTTCAGCTGTTAAGCTTGCACAAAACAGTACAAATCACAAAAGTTAGTCTCACAGTTTCAGGGTTGAGTCTTTTTGTTTTTAGTCACACCCCATGCTGAAATCGGAAATATGGCCACATATGAACACATATGTACAGTTAAAGTCAGAGTTATTAGCCCCCCTGTTTATTTTTTCCCCAATTTCTGTTTAACAGAGATATTTTTTCAACACATTTCGGTAACACGTTATAATAACTACACACTATGAACCATTTATTAAGCATTAGCAAATAGTGAATTCATTATCTGTTAAGCATTAACTCTACATTAATAAGCGTTAGTAAGCAGTTTATAACTGCAGCTACAAATGCTGTATTCCTGATTTATAATCACATTCTTAATGTGCTTTATAACTGTACTTTCATACTTTGTTAATGATTTATTTTTCATTACTAAATTAATGACTAAAGGTCCCATGAAATTAAAATAAAGTTAGATGTTTTATTAGATATCTATAAGCTACAGTGACAAACTTTGCGTTTAGAAGAAATAAAACGGAGTTTGTCACTTCTGTCTAAATGGATCAACTCTTATATTCCCGTCACTTTATACTTCAGTTTCTCATCAAATCTTCCAAATCTTCTGACCAATCAAATGCTCTCTACCTGACATGCCCCACCTGCCTTTAGATGGTGCTCCTTTAATTGCTTTTAATTTGATGCACCTGAGCTCAACCACTCTCACTGGTAGAGCAGTGATAAAACAAATGGCTGTTTTTTTTTTTAAAAGGGGTGGAGCTACTCTATGTCCCACCCTCTCTTCATGTTTTTGTTTAAATTACGTTAAACATTGAATAAAAAAATACATTTCAAAGCACTTCATAGGACCTTTAAATTTGATGGATTTTTTTTTTCAAGATGTGTTATTAGTTTCAGCGGTTGTTATCTTGGAATGTACCTTGTAGTGACCAATCAGAATCAAGTATTCCAGAGAGCCTTGTAGTATATATACATTTGAAGTCAGAATTATAAACCCCCTTCCAATTTTTTTAAAATATTTTCCAAATAACAGAGACAAATTTTAACAGAGCAAGTAAATTTTCACAGTATATATACTAATATTTTTTCTTCTGAAATTCTTATTTGCTTTATTTCGGCTAGAATAAAAGCAGTTACATTTTTTACAGCCATTTTAAGGTCAAAATTATTA
Organism: Danio tinwini; assembly: GCA_903798205.1. Lineage (NCBI taxonomy): Eukaryota > Metazoa > Chordata > Actinopteri > Cypriniformes > Danionidae > Danio > Danio tinwini. The sequence goes on along the minus strand of CAIGQZ010034999.1, from coordinate 12,040,683 downwards.
GCCCTATTAAGCTATTTTGTTTTCCGATAGACTACAAAACAGTCATCATTATACAATAACTTGCCTAATTACCCTAACTTGCCTAGCAAACTTCATTAACCCAGTTATGCCTTTAAATGTCACTTTAAGCTGTATAGAAATGTCTATTATGTTTAACTATTATGTTTAGAAATGTGCTGAAAAAATATTCTCTCTGTTAAACAGAAATTGAGGAAAAAATAAACAGGGGGAGGGGGTAATAATTCAGGGGGTTAATAATTTCAACTTCAACTATATAAGAAGCAATTGAAGGTTAAAGATAAAATGACTGACCCACTGAAAGCCCCGAAGGCTCACCTAAAGTCATTCCTTCTCTAAAAATCTACCTCCACACACCTGTGCTGTGCCCTTCAGCATCCAATCCTTGCCCCGGGGGCTCTAGAGAATAGCGGACCCCTGTTTGTGAATATGTCAGACCTACAGTACACTTCTGCTTGAAGACTAATAACTGCCAGTTAATTAGTCCCATGCAGTTAATGTCAAAATTATTCACCCTCATGTGAATTTTTCATTTAAAATATTTCCTAAATGATGTTTAACAGAGCAAGGACATTTTCACAGTATTTCCTATAATATTTTTTTTCTAGAGAATGACTTATTTGTTTAATTTTGGCTAGAATGAAAGCAGTTTTGAATAAATTACGTGATATTTTTTTTCAATGTCTACAGAACAAACCATGATTATTCAATGATTTGCCTAATTACTCTAATACCGAGTCTAGACTGCATGATTTTATCCCAGATTTGCTGACAAATGCCCGAAATCGCAAGCAAAGCATTGCTCGTTCATGTGAGTAACAATCTCACAGTGTAAACTATGAAAGACACAATCTGAGAGAAATGCAGATGAGTTGACGACACCCGTGAGATATTTGGCATGCTAAATATCTGGAGCTGTCGGCGATTCAAAATCACGCCATGTGAAATGTGTTCTGATTGAAAATAACATCAGCGATCACCTACAGCCAAAGAGAGAGTAGCATCCACTACTGTATTATGGGTATCTGCAGGCCAGCGGGAGGCTGGGGGAGATGTTAAAAGGGCTTCTTTTTAGTCTATTCGGACCCAAGAAATTAAGAAAAAAGTAGTGGAAATTTGGCAGGAGCATCCATGTCTGTTTGATGTGTCATCTGAGCAATACAACCGAGTCAAAACAGAAAAAAAAAAGTTGAGGAGAAATGACTAATTCCCAAAACCCAGGGGAGCAAAATAAGTATTTTTTACCTCACTGAAATCTCCTTTCTCATTATGTAGTTAATAACAAAGCATATACTACATGACTTTGCGTTGTTTTTATGTCACTTCACACGTGTGTTTGGTTGTGAGACGTAGTTTGTGGACCAAGACAATCTTGACGGAGATTCTTTCTATTGTAAAGTCATGCAGAGTAAAACCCCTTTGTCACTGATCCATCCTACAGTGTAAACACAGCAGCGATGGGAATGCTGCCTCAGATCAGGCACGTGCACACATAGGGCTCAACCTGTGCAGTGTATATGCCCTTTTGAGTCTGGGATATAAAGTGCCCTTCCAAAATGAACGTAAGTGGCCCCCTAACCCCGCTTTTCAGTTTGCTTTTCCCCCCATGTTGTGCCCTCATCTTCAAATCTGCACATGCCATTTGGAAAGCCTCTGCACGGGCCTGCCCCAGATAGTCATGCAGTGTGAGAACATCTGTGAGACCACTACTTTGAAAATCGTGCATAACTCAGCATAACTTGTCTAATAATCCTAGTTAAGCCTTTAAATGTCACTTTAAGCTGAATACTAATAAATATCTAGTCAAATGTTATGTGCTGTCATCATGGCAAAGATAAAATAAATCAGTTATTAGTAATACGTTATTAAAACTATTATGTTTAGAAATGTGTGGAGAGAAATCTTCCTTCTGTTAAATGGAAATTGGGGAAAAACTATACAGGGGGGGCTAATAAATCCAGCCCACTAAACAAAGTAGCATTCTTCCCCTCCGCAAAAGCTCTTTCAAGGAAGACCTGTAATGTCTCTTTGACTTATTACACCTCGCCCGCTCTCGTTAGAAAAGAAATTAGCTGTGCATTCTGTTTCAATTAACCTTCCGCAGCAACAGAGCGGGACTGAGATGGGAGTCCAGTGTGTGCGTGGAGGTCAGGGTAATTGAAGAGCGATGTAATGATGACATCGCTGAGAAGCCGTCGCCATGGCATTAAGGTGACTGATAGCGGCAGAAGGGCATGTGTCATGTCATACTGGTGCGACTTTGAAAAAGGGTGCCCTTAAAATATGCCAGCTGTCACAATGCTACAATGCCAAATCGACTGCTTTGAAATCTCCTTGTTGAAGCACCATATAAAAGCATCCTGCATTGTATGGCTGTGTGTCTATCATAAAATATATCAGCTAATCAACATACTGTATAGAAGGCATCCAACCGCAGTTCATTCGTTTTCCTTTAGCTTAGTGCCTTAATTTATCAGGGGTTGCCACAGAGGAATGAACCACCAACTATTACACCATATGTTTTTTGCAGCAGATGCCCTTCCAGCCGCAACCCATTACTGGGAAACACTCACACTCTCACATTCTCACACACACACATAGACATTTATACGGCCAATTTACTTTTTACAATATGGGGAGAACATACAAACTCCTCACAGAAACCTGGGATCCACCTGGGACTCGAACCAGCGACCCTCTTGCTGTGAGGTAACAGTGCTAACCACTGAGCCACTATCAGCACATCTTGCATCCATCCATCCATCCATCCATCCATCCATCCATCCATCTATCAATTGTACTGTTTCATTCCATCCATCCATCATTCTATTTGTCAGTTGAACTGTCTTTCATTCAATCCATCCATCCATCCATCCATCGCCCATCTGTCCATCTATCAGTTGTACTGTTTTAATCTGTCCGTCCGTCCGTCCGTCTGTCCGTCCATCCATCCATCCATCCATCCATCCATCCATCCATCCATCCATCCATC
>CAIGQZ010034999.1:11987063-12003853 GCA_903798205.1 Danio tinwini | reverse complement strand
CACGCCGTCCGCTGGGGTTTAGGCGTTGCGGGTATATATATATATATATATATATTCTTAAAAGTCAACGAAACAGTGGTCATGCCAAGAAAGTGTTTGTGAAAGTACAAAAGTGCAAGCACAACAAACAGTGTCAGCGTCTGAGATCTCACCTTACCATCCCCATTGTGCATGCAGGAGCCGTCATTTCATTGGCTTTGTGGATCGACACGCTAATCATTAGCCCCGCTCTCACCCTTTATACACTGTGTGAGGAGAAATCGGACATGAGCGTCTGCTGCACACGCCGTCCGCAGGGGTTCAGGCGTCTTGGGTTTGTGTGCAGCTAATTCCGCTAATACAGATTAGCTCCTGTGGGAGAGGGATATTGATTGAACAACAAAGACAGGACAGAAAGAACGCTCCAACATTCAATTATCCACACCAGTAGACATGAAGCCATCTCTCCTCCTCCCGCGTCCGTCTTCCTGGAAGACACTTGATGGGGGAGGAAGAGACACAATCTGTGCAAGAATACTGTGTTTATGTGTGTGTATTATTGGTGACTTGATCTATATTCATTGTGGTGTACCAATCCAGTGTGTTTGATTGATAAAGCTAGCATTAACTGTTATAGTGTGCTAGGGCGTATCGATTTTACTTGCTCTCTAATTTCTTTAGTTCTTTTTTTTATCACATTTTACGAGGCCTAAGGTCATTTAATTTATTCCCTGGTTGGGTACATTTAATCATTAGTATGTATGCTAATGAGACTCCGGTATTAACTTGGCGGGTCTGGTGCTAAACTCTGCTCGTTTTACCTGACAAATGATACGTGAAGGCGGCACATGCAACAGATGTGATCTTGAGATCACACCCTGACTTTACTGACACGGCTTTATCATTACAATAAATAATAGCTCATGTGAGTGAATTAGGAAGGTAATGATGGGAGGTGTGATGAAACATAGCTTCTGAAGAGGTTAAACGTCTGTGGGATGTTGATTTAGAGTCATCTTTCAAACTTTTTTGTCAAGCTTTTAAGCTACATTTACAACACTCACAACAGACTCTCAGGTTATTTAGAGTTTTAATGCTATATACAGTTTCTTTAAAAATAATATCCATTAAAATATATTTTAAGCATGTTCCTCTATGTTTGCTTGTTTTGAAATCATGCTAAAAACATGGTAGTAGCATGCTAATTAATGTTAAAAACATGGTAGCAAAATGCTAATTCATGTTAATAATGTTAATTTAATGGTAATGTTAATTTCACTTCTTAGCTACTTCACATCTTAGCTTCTTCTTTACTTACTAATTCATGCTAGCAACATGCTAGGAAAATGCTACACCCTGCAAAAAAAACAGCTTAAAGCTTAGGATGGTTAGCTGGTTTTAGCTGATCGACAAGCTGGGTTTAAGAGGGGTTTAAGCCATTTCCAGACTGGTTTCCAGCCATTTTTAGACTGGTCTTGGCTAGTCAGGCTGGAAAATGGCCAGCTAAAACCAGCTTGACCTGTCTGGATTTAGCTGAACATAGCTGGTTTGGCTGTGCTTGCAGTCTGTAGGCTGGTCAAGCTGGTTTCAGCTGGTCATGGAATGGCTGGAAACCAGCCTGGAAAGGTTTAAGTTTATGTTTTTATTCAGCAGGGCTGACATGCTTATGTTATGTAAAAAATTTACTAAATGTACAGTACATGCTAACAATAATATGTTAACCTTTTGGAAATGTGCTTTAAACCATGTCAAATCATCAGGCACGTGCACACATAGGACTCAACTTGTGCAGTGCACATGCCCTTTTAAGTTTGGGATATAAAGTGATAGCTAACTAAATTATTGAAACTTGCTAGCAACAATCTAATTTACAGTGCATCCGGAAAGTATTGTTAGCGCTTCACTTTTTCCACATTTTTTTATGTTACAGCCTTATTCCAACATGGATTACATTGATTTATTTCCTCAACATTCTACACACAATCCCCCATAATGACAATGTGAAAAAAAGAGTTTTTGAAATTGTTGCAAATTTATTAAAAATAAAAAGCCTGAACTATCACATGTACAGTGAAGTGCTACTTTCCGGATGCACTGTATGTGACTTTGGCATCAAACTTTACTCATCTAATTGATAAAAATGAAATGACATTAATATCTTTTATCAGTAAATTACTTTTTTGTTGATAATTGTAGAAATATCTTCCGCGTTCAAAATTACCTTTGCAACTGAGTAGTATGAATGGAATTGGACACTCCACATCAGACATTTGCCATTATCACATGACTTACCAGTTTCATTCATCACCCCTTTTCATAAATTCTCTCACATGGCTTCATGGGATAGTAAAGAGTTTTGTTGGATAGTAGTACATCATCAAGATAGTTTTTTAATACAATTAATTCGGACATACTTTCCAACTCATACTGTTTTCACATAGGCTGCATCTGAAACCGCATACTTCCATACAATATATAGTACGCTAAAATCAGTACGCGAGCCGAGTAGTATGTCCGAATTCTTAGAATTAGAAAATCAGTATGCGAGAAGTACCCGGATGACTTACTACTTCCGGTAAGATTCTGAAGTGCGCATCCCATGCATGCTGTGCTATTCCATGATGCCCCGCGAGAGAATTCATGAATGGGAGTAAAGCAACGCAACTGACGCAGGTCACGTGACCATGACAAAATGGCGGATGTAGTACGTCCGAATTCCATTCATACTTGTCACATTCATACTGTATAGAACATACTTTTTTAACGGCCAAGTAGTACGTTTAAATTCAAATGAAGTACCTACTGAATAGTAGGCGGTTTAGAACACAGCCATAGACTATTTAATAGGGAAGTATGCAATTTTGGATGCACTGGCACTACTTCATGCTAATGATAATATGCTAATATGGTAGAAACGTGCTAGTAGCATGTTAAGTCATGGTAGCAGAATGCTAATTTATGTAGCTTTGTCATCAAACAGTACTCATCTAATAATAATAACAAAAATATATATATTTATATAAATTTATATAGCGCTTTTCTGGACACTCAAAGTGTTTTACATATTTATATATTTATTTATTTATTTTTTTTTGGGGGGGGGATGGTTAGGAGCCCATGATGGACAGAGGCCAGTGGGAAAATTTGGCCAGGATACTGGGGTAAAACCCTTACACTTTTCAAAGGACATCCTGAGATTTTTAACCACCACAGAGAGTCAGGACCTCAGTTTAACGTCTCATCCGAAAGACGGCATTCACTGAGCAGTATAGAGTCCCCTTCACTATACTGAAGAGCTAGGACCCACACAGACTGCAGGTTGAGCACCCACTGCTGGCTTCATTAACACCACTTCTGGCAGCAACCTAGCTTTCCCATGTGGTCTCCCATCCCAGCACTGACCAAGTGCAGCGCTGCTTAGCTTTAGCGGGCAACCATGTGAGAGTTGCAGAGAGCTAGCTACCAGCTGTTCTAGTTTATAAAATGAAATAATGACTTTTTTGCCTAAATAATTGCATATGCTTTAAAAGAGATTGAATACAACACTGTTACCTTATGCAGCATACAAGGAACAATGAAAATGCTAATTAGTCCCACCTCTACTCAATCACACTGGACCTGCTCTACTTTCACTCGCTCAACTGAATTCCACACAAAGGCAATCTGTAATATTTGATTAACCCATGTCTGATCCAGAAACAGATTCTGAAGAGGAAGAGTGAATTGTACAGCCTCGCTTACCAGTCTGTGTGTCACAATGGTAATACATTTCATGTGTTGCTCTCTAAAACGTTGGACAAGCAACTAATGGATTTCATTAGCCTTTGACTTGACTACGTTATCAAACAGTAACATGTTGCTAATCTTGCTCATACCTTGTTTTTGTTCATTGTCTTAGATGGTGAACTGTCAGTAAATCGTAAAGTTGATGTAGAAAGGCATAGTTCATGAAAGCATACACATCATACGGGTGTGCATTATATACATCATACGTACACTGCAAAAAAAATCTGTAATTTTAAGGATTATTTCCAGCAGCTGCGGTCATTAAATTACAGTAATTTACTGTAAAATAATAGACATCAAATTGCAGAAATTTCCTTAAACGTGCAGTATGTAAGTTTGACACCCAGCGGTTGAACTAGGTATTGCACTCCTGGATTAAAACAAAAGCAAGCGCAGGTTGCCAGATTGAGTACAGGAGGGAGTGATTGAAATTGTGTTCTAATTAAAAGCAATGACACGCGATAGAGGGAATATTTTCCATATCAAAAGGAGTTTTGGTTCTAACCAACACCTCGAATTGTTGTAATAGAAATGGCTTCTATTTCTCACAGCTGAACAACAGAAACCTATGACAGTAATCGTGCTTTATTCAGTGCTAAATGCTAACAATGTGAGTTTGAATAGCATTTTACATGACATTTATTGCCATATACTGAAAGCAGCAGCAGATAGTTCACCTCAGATCTGGAAAATACAATAAACCGTCTGAAATTGAACTTTAGATCTAAACACATATCAGTGATTCAGCATCTACATTTAATGATGTTAAAGAGGGTTAACATGTATTAAATAGATTATAAACCTTAACGTTTCGTGAGTGAGTGCATATTCTGTGTTTCTGAATGGCTGTATTTACATTTCTGTTGTGTTTCATCTGGTGCAAACAGCGAAACTGCTCATCAGTGCGTATCTCATCACAAAGCGTGTTGTTAGGACACGCGGTTACAATGTAACCTGCTCTCCTTATGTTTGCGCTCGTAATATTTATATCATTGCTAATTAATAACCTCATGTGGAACTGAATCTGTTTCATTTCAACGTCTGATACTGTCTGAAGGTCGCATTTTCGGTCACGGACGCATGCTTTCAGTCTTTCTGAATGAATGAATGAAATACGCTGTTTTCCAACAAGGCAACCCAGAGTGCTGAAATATAATTGGCTAAACTGGCATTGTGCAGGTTAACTTTACCTAAACAAAGGCAGCGTTCCGACATGGAAAAAAAAATAAAAACATTTCAAAGCAGAATATCTGACTTCAGCATTGTTTATCAGTTAAACATGTTCACATGGGATGTTTCTTAAATATCTGCACACATATTATGGTATTTTTATGCTTTAGAAGAGTCAAGAACTTACATACAGCACCTTTAAATGAGAATTTCTGGTAAATTTCTGTAATTCAACCACTGTAGTTCTACAGTAAATTTCTGTAATTTAACGGCCGTTATTTTACGTTTTTTTTTATTTTTTTATTACGGATTATAGAGTTTTTTGCCATTTATTTATGCTTTAGAACTGCATTATGGGGCCTTGATCTTTCCTCTAACAACTTCTGATGTTAAAAAGTTTAAAAAATGCAACTTAGATTAACATTTGATTAGTTTGAAATGACTTATTGGTTTAATTTTGTCTTAATTGTCTACATTGGACAAAATACTAATTGTATAATTAATAATAAACTGCAATGATTTTTTTTTGCAGTGGTTTGCTGTGATTTGTATCAACTATATACACTACCTGACAAAAGTTTTGTCGTATATTCAAGGTTAAGGAACAACAAATAATAACTTTAATTCTCGTTGATCATTTGGTATGAAATTTGGCTTAAATGAAAGGCAAAAGCCTCTAGATTACGCTTATTTTACCACAATAAAATATGATCATGCCTTGATATTTAATGATTTAAAAGTAAGGTCTGATTTTGCTGAGACAAAAGTCTTGTCACTTAACAGAAATAATGTCTAGTATAGAATATAAAGTCATGGTGCAGTGGAAAAAGAATAAATATTGTGTCTGACTCCCATGAGCTTGGAGGACTGCATCCATACATCTCTGAATGACTTAAATCACTTATTAATAAAGTAATCTGGAATGGCAAAGACAGTGTTCCTAAACAACTCTCAGAGTTCATTAAGATCCTTTGGATTCATCTTCAATGCCTCCTTCTTCATCTATGCTCAATAATGTCTGGTAACTGAGCTGGCCAATCCTGGAGCTCCTTGACCTTTACTTTCAGTAACTTTGATGTGGAGGCTGAAGAATGAGAAGGAGCGCTATCCTGCTAAAGAATTTGCCCTATTCTGTGGTTTGTAACATAATGGGCTGCACAAATGTTTTGATACCTTGCGCTGTTGATGTTGCCGTCCACTCTGCAGATCTCTTGTATACCCCCATACTAAATGTAACCCCAAACCATGATTTTTTCATCAAACTTGACTGATTTTTGTGAGAATCTTGGGTCCATGCTGGTTCCAGTAGGTCTTCTGCAGTATTTGTGATGATTGTGAGAGTTCAACAGATGATTTATCGGACAAATCTAGAATTTAAAAATACTAAAATGGGTTTTTGACATTGGAACTTCAAATGATGACATAATTTTACTGTATTTTTGACAGAATCTTATTGTATTGGGTTACCCAAAACAATTATGAATGTTAAGCTTATACAATCATAAGGCTTTTCTCAACCCTGATCGGCTGTCTCAGTTTATCTTTTTCTCTGCTGTAAGCCAGGTCATTACAAGAAACCATTTTCACTTGATTTTCGAGAGCTGTCATAATGCTTTTACCAAGCGGGTCTCTGTAGGTGCATTGTCCCTCCTGGCCATGTGAACAATGTTCACCAAACATCAACAATGCTGCTGCTGTCCAGGGACATTGATGCTGAAAAAGCAAGGTGCGAGTGACTGTGAAAAGAGCTTCCCTTTGACTTGACCACTGGCATTTTTTAACAACACAATCTAAAAAAGATGCTTCTTTAAGTGAAGTTTATTTATAAACTAATTTCGAGAGGATCACGTGCTTATGATTGCTTGCAGCCGGTCCCGCATTATCCAATTTATGATTCACCAATCAGACTACTCCTAAGCCACCATTAATGCCCTAGGTTTCATACCACAGTCATCTTCGTTTTGAAGAATCCCCCTTTCCATCCCTACTATTTTCCTAGATGGGTGGCACGGTGGCCTAGTGGTTAGCACTGTTGCCTCACAGCAAAAAAGTCTTGGTTCTGGTTTCTTGGTATTTTCTCCCACCATCCAAAAACATGCAACTTAAATTAATTGACTAATCCAAATTAGCACCATAGACATGCACTTAGTAAGTAGTTATCTCTTAAGAGTAATCACTATCTGTTCATTAGCTACTACAGCAGGGAAGTTCTCGAGATCTACCTGAGCTCAAACTCCCCTCTCGCCTTGCAACGGGAGGGAGCCCCGGGCTCGAGTATCTTATGAGCTTAGGGCTCTGTCCCGGGACAGCATGCCAAATACGCTTTATAATCAATCATCACCTGAGTGTGAACTCTTGAAATGTTCTTTGCAGATGATAAGAGTTCTATTTAGAACAATATTGTCCTAAAGAACCCCTGTTGAAATGGTTCTTTATGGAAGTTTAGGGTTCTTTATTTCCCACCTTTTGTTTTTCAAATTTGTAATTGACAAAACATCTGCAGGCTTTCTGCAACTCAACAATCAACCATCATTTTTTACTTACTTATTTCCTCTAATATTTCTTGGGTTTATGCATTAAAACGTCACACAAAAAATTATAAACCCCATGACTTCATTTTAACAGTAACTGTATCACATACAGTCAATTTTTGCCTTCATTAGCATACATGTTTATACCTAAACAAACGGAGCAGACACTTGAACTCAAACTCATACTTGTGTATTTCCAGCACAGGCTAATTCCGAAAATTTCTGGAGAGTGCCAAATACATCTCAGGAGGTATGTTTTTTTTTTTTTTTTTTTGCAGTTTTTGTTTTGGCGAATCCATCAGAGGCTGCTGTGTATGCTTTTCCAGATCTCAAATTTCTCTCGCGAATGCCATTTGCACCTTCTGTTCTCATGTAAATCAATCGGAGGTCGCTGTTGACTGACTGATTGAATGACTGACCAATTGACTGACCTCCTTTCTAAACCCAACTAATAGTGTTTTCAAAAGCACAGATTAACCCACCCACCCATTTCCGTAAACCCAACCAACAGTTAGAAAAAGCAATCCAGAAAAAAAGCCCTCGCCTGGCTTTACCACATTTTCAGATTTGACCACATTTTCACCCTGTTACTTGTTTGTTTTATTTTTTGGCATTTATTTTTGTCTTACCCGCTTTCTGGAAGCGTTCTTCATCAGACTCGAACCCTGTCAACTCTTCTATGCATCTCAAGTCTGCCAACATACATGGCGAGCTACTGGACAAACTGGAAACAGTGGGAAAGCCGTCCATACGCGCTAGCTTGAAAAGGAACAGCGTCATACCACCCCGTTGCATTCATTTTAAAGAAGAAATGCAGCCATACATACTTCTGGCTACATAATTCGCAATCTCCAGAAATGTATATAGGGATACGTTTTCAGAATGAGCCAATGTTGTGTTTTTCAGAAACAAGTATAGTTCTCTGAGTTCACCTTCACTGTCTTTCCCACATGCAGGAGAGTTATGGTGTGGAGAAGCCCCAAAGAAGCGTATTATAAGTATTATTCATTCATTCATTCATTCATTCATTCATTTTCTTTACAGCTTAGTCCCTTGGGGGTCGCAGAAGTCTCAGAAGTCTATAAATAATAATAGTAATTACATTTTTAGGGCTTAGTTAAACCACAATTAATGATTCACTTCATTATTATTTTGTTATTGACAATATTATTTATTCATTCATTCATTCATTTTCCTTTGGTTTAGTCCCTTTATTCATCAGGGATTGGCACAGCGGAATGAACTTATACAGCATATGTTTTACACAGCGAATGCCTTTCCAGCCACAACATAATACTGGTAAACACCCATACACTCTCACATTCACACACATACACTAAGGCCAATTTAGTTTATTCAATTCCCCTATATCGCATGTCTTTGTATTGTGGGGGAAACCGGAGCACTCTGAGGGAACCCACACCAACACAGGGAGAACATGCAAACTCCACACTGAAATGCCAACTGACTCAGCCGGGGCTCAAACCAGCGACCTTTTTGCTGTGAGGCGACAGTGCTACCCACTAGCCATCGTGACGCCTCATAAGTATTATATTTAGTATTATATTATTCTTTCCCACATCCAGGAGAGTTACACTGTGGAGAAGCCCCAAAGAAGCGTATTATACGTATTGTATTATCATTCATTACATTATCATACACTGCTACTAGCCTAAAGTCACATCATTACTTTTGTATGAGCAGTAACAAGGTATATCCATGTTACATCTCAATGTCTTTCTTCCAGAACATTTGTGCTGTGTTTGATATTCTCCCGAGAAGAGGAAGTGCACTTTAATATGCACGAGACACATATTTGATCATATTCCATTACAAACATCATTGTCTATACAGGCACACTTAAAAAAGACAATTGCTGTTTGTTTAAACTACTTCATAGATATTTACATTAGATGACGCATACGCTGTTGTTGTCTATTAAAAGGAATGCGTCAATAGAACCACCATTTAAGTACAGGGTAGCGCTCCTTTGACATGAATGTGGGACCAAGGTGTACTGGAGGACTGGTCATCCAGAGCCATAGATATTTAAGCATTTATACATATATCTACGATCTGGAGTTTTCCCAGTGGTCAGTGTATTAATATTTTTTTTAATTATGAAAATTATCATTTTACATCACTTTTCTACACCGATGGATATGTAATCGCACGGGTATTGCCGACAAAGAATGTGTGTTTGTGTGCATGGAAATGTATTATCCTCTTTACCTGTTAAATTTGATCTAATCAATGTCCTGAAACACTCTTCTGCTTTCACTTTCAATTCTAACGGAGAGAGCAATTCGTTTGTGAATGCTTCTCTGTTATGAAGGATTCGTTTGAACTATTGATATCCCTGCGTCTCATGTGCGTATCCACCTTTCTGATCTAAATGGTTTATAACCTTCGTAATATTCAATAATTTAGGGTGGACAGTATGCACATTGAGGGGTAGGCACTTATGTTATGTTATTATGCACCCTTATAAGTTACTTTAAAAACTTGCTGTTACTTCACTTAGCCGAAAATAATACAAGCTTCTGGCACCACAGCATCTTGTTGTCATATTTAATTTACATTGTTTGCTGATTTTATTCAACAAAACCAATGTAAGCCTAGTATTTAGTGCAAGATGGTGCTACTTTGCCTTATGGTCAATGCAGTGAGTGACTGTATTATCATCAATAACGTTACTTGTTTAGCACAAAAGTTCGTAACATACAAAAACCTAAAAAACAAAATCTTTTCTACACTCTCAGAAATAAAGGTACATGAGCTGTCACTGGGGTGGTACCTTTTCCAAAAGGTACAAATTTGTACCTAAAAGGTCTATATTAATACCTCAAGGGTACATATTAGTACCTAAAAAGTACTAATATAAAGGTACTAATATATACTTTTGAGATACTAATATGGACCCTTTGTGTACAAATATGTACCTTTTGAAAAGGTACCACCCCAGTGACAGCATGTACCTTTATTTCTGAGAGTGTATGAAATCTATGCTTTGTTTTCTTCCTTTGCTCATTACTACACCCGTACACAGCGAAAAAGTCCAGCATCGTTAGATTGGCTTTATAGTCTTGACTAGTGCCGTTGAATGACTTTTGTCCTGGGAGCACTGTACAAATGTGGCGGCGCCGTTGATGCATGCTCAGTGTTTTATGCAATATCTATTGTATATACCTATGATTTAAATTGAGTTGAAACAACACAATTCTTTTTTTTGAGGGGGGGGGCAATATTAATTGTAATTTCTTAATAGTTTTGTGCTCAATCCACTTAACGTTAACTTCAAGTTCCTTCATGCTGTCTCAACACAAATCGATTGTGTAGAACCCACATTTATTCCTACATCCAGGAGAGTTACAGTGTGGAGAAGCCCCAGAGAAGCATATTATAAGTATTATATTAGTCCCAAAGAAGCATACAGATATATTTTAGTATTAGCGAATATATTATATTAGCCAATTGCGCTGTGTCCAAACTTTTTTTTTTTTTTTTTTTGTATATAGCACTTTCAGGTTCTTTAGAGCAGATTTCCCAACCCTGTTCCTAAAGGCACACCAAAGATACACATTTTCATCCTTTTCCTATTCAAACACACCTGAATCAAATCATTAGAACATTAGAAGAGACTCCAAAACCTGAAATGAATGGGTCAGATAAGGGAGACATCCAAAATGTGTACTGTTGGTGTGCCTCCAGGAACAAGGTTGGGAAACACTGCTTTAAGCAACCTTAGGTTCTATTTAGCTCAAAACCATTTTTTCTAAGAGTACGTGACAACAAACTTAAATCCTAATGAAATCACAACAGACAATATAAACAGCAATTCAGCATTTGCTTGGTTAGCCGCAGACCACCACATCAAGTTTTCTGTGTGTATAACACTGCAGTTTGATAAGTAGAGCAGAAATGCACTTTGATGCTGGCTCATTATTCCCAATTAAATGAAGAGATTAATGAGTAACTACTAGAATGATCATTTATTTAAATTTATTAAGTGGTCTGGCTTGGGAAGTAAGCCAATGGCCTTAACTGAACTTCAGCTGAAGCATACATATTTAATCTGTGCTGTTTGTTTTTAGCTGATTTACGCCACGATCAATATTATATACGCTCTTCTGTGTGGTAATGTACACGAAAGCAGATCTGCCTAGAAAGTTCGGCCTCAGTTGTATCTATATCATGTTTTCTGCTATGGCGAGGTGCCATTAAAGCTTAATGTTCATTACAGCAGCGAGGCAATATTTATTTTACGATACTTTTTACACAAGAGTATGCACAACTCTCTTCTCCATTAATAATACAAGTCAAACCCTTGAAATCCAATGAAATATTGAAGCCCTTGCTGCTGTGTAGATAATGTGAATGAATCACTATCACACACATTTACGTCAAAGAGAGAAAATGAGATCAGGGGTTTAAGGTTTGTTTATTTTTTAACACTGGAGCTGAGCTAATCTTGTGTGATGATGACCTAAGACCAAGAATTGCTTTGAAAGCAAGATTGCTGTGCATTAGATTACATGTAAGTTAGTGTGTTTGGTGTTGTGGGACATCACACATTGCATTATCATGCACTGCCACCAGCGTAAAGTCACATTATTACTTTCGCATGAGCAGTAACATGCTATTTTTGTGTTACATCTCAGTGTCTGTAATCCAGAGCATTTGAGGTGTGTTTGATATTCTCTTGAGAAGAGGAAGGGGACTTTTAATATGCACGAGACACACATTTTGGTGTCTACATCATGTTCAATTTAGAAACATCATTTTCTGTACACTCAAAAAAAAGACATTTGCTGTTTGTTCAAAATACGTATTTAAATTGAGCTGAAACAACACAATTCTTAAGTTTTTTAGGGGGACAACTTAAAGCTGCTGTATGTAAGTTTTTTGACTCTTCTAAAGCATAATCCTAACATAGAGCTAGCATATCCGGCAGCCCACATACATGGTCACTCACTGAAGCTAAGCAGGGCTGCGCCCGGTCAGTACCTGGATGGGAGACCACATGGGAAAGCTAGGTTGCTGTCGGAAGTGGTGTTAGTGAGGCCAGCAGGGGGTGCCCAACCTGTGTTCTGTGTGGGTCCTAATACCCCAGTATAGTGACGGGGATTCTATACTGCTCAGTGAGTCCTCTATTAACAAACTTCAGCTAGTACAAAATGCAGCTGCCAGAGTTCTTACCAGGTCTAGAAAATATGATCATATCACCCCAATTTTATTATCCTTACACTGGCTGCCTGTTAAGTTTCGTATTGAATTTAAAATATTGCTTCTTACCTATAAAGCCTTAAATAATCTAGCTCCTGTTTATCTAACCAACCTCCTCTCTCGCTACAATTCAACCCCCTCTTTAAGATCTCAAAACTCAGGGCTTCTTGTAGTACCTAGAATAGCTAAATCGAGTAAAGGAGGTCGAGCCTTCTCATTTATGGCCCCTAAACTCTGGAATAGCCTTCCTGATAATGTCCGAGGCTCAGACACACTCTCACTCTTTAAAACTAGATTAAAGACCTATCTTTTTAGCAAAGCATACACTCAGTGCATTACATAGCGGTATGACGCATGATGTGCCCCACACACGATTTTGCTTCTTGTTTATATACACTATGAACAGCAGCTACGCTAATTATTCTCCTTATTCTGTATTTCCACCTGGGGGTACTCATCTCGAGACCCTCAGACTATGCAGTGCCACTGATGCGATCCAAGACCAGCGACGAGACGATCCCAAGGTTTGCGGACCAGGCCGTATCCTGAGCTGCTGCTGTGGTGGTCATGATGGAGAGCATGAGACTGATTCCTGTGATGCTCCAAGGACAAACGTGTCTTCGCTGAGGTCCAGCTACTGCGCCTAGAATGCAGATCTGCACAAGACGTTTGGCCATAGGAGAAATGATCGTGCCCAACTGAGCCTGGTTTCTCTCGAAGTTTTTTAAATTCTTCACTTTCGCCAATTAGTGAAGTTTTTTTCCTCGCCAATGTCGCCACTGGCTTGCATGGTTCGGGATCTGTAGAGCTGCGCATCGATGGAATTGCTCCTCAGTGTTTGGACTCTCATTAGTGATTATTAACCCACACTGAACTGAGCTAAACTAAACTGAACTTAAACACTGAAAACTGAACTGACACTGTTTCAATTCACTATAAACTTCCATGTGAAGCTGCTTTGACACAATCTACATTGTATAAGCGCTATACAAATAAAGATGAATTGAATTGAATTGAGTGCCGTCCTTCGGATGAACTGAGGTCCTGACTGTCTGTGGTCATTAAAAATCCCAGAATGTCCTTTGAAAAAGAATAGGGTTTTAACCCTGGCATGCTGGCCAAATCTCCCCACTAGCCTTTGTCCATCATGGCCTCCTAACCCTCCCCATTTAATAATTGGCTTTATCACTCACCCAATCAGCTGGTGTTTGGTGCAAAATGGCTGCCGTCGCGTCATCCAGGTGGATGCTACACACTGGTGGTGGATGAGGAGATTCCCCCCTATGTGTAAAGGGTTTGAGTGCCCAGAAAAGTGCTATATAAATGTACGGAATTATTGTTATTCTAAAAATACCATAATATGTGTGCAGATATTTAAGAAACATCTCAAGTTAACATGTTTAACTGAAAAACAATGCTGAAGTTAGATATTCTGCTTTGATTTTTTTTTTTTCGTGTCAGAACGCTGTCTTAGTTTAGATAAAGTTAACCTGCACAATGCCAGTTTAGCCAATTATATTTCAGCACTCTGGGTTGCCTTGTTGGAAAACAGTGTATTTCATTCATTCATTCAGAAAGACTCTAAAAGCATGTGTCCGTGACCGAAAATGCGACCTCCAGACAGTATCAGATGTCAAAATGAGACAGATTCAGTTCCACATGAGGTTATTAATTAGCAAATTATATAAATATTACGAGCGCAAACATTAGGTGAACATACGCAGTAATGAGCAATTTAGCTGTTTGCACCAGACGAAACACGACAGAAATGTAAATGCAGCCATTCAGAAGCACAGAGTATGCACTCACTCACAAAACAGTAAGGTTTATAATCTGTTTAATACATGTTAACCCTCTTTAACATCATTAAATGTAGATGCTGAATCACTCATATGTGTTTAGTTCTAAAGTTCAATCTCAGACAGTTTATTGTATTTTCCAGATCTGAGGTGAACTATCTGCTGCTGCTTTCAGTATATGGCAATACATGTCATGTAAAATGGCATTCAAACTCACATTGTTAGCATTTAGCACTGAATACAGTACACAAGGTTTACCTGAGGTGATCACTGTCATAGGTTTTACATGTTCAGCTGTGAGAAATACAGTAGAAGCCGTTTCTAATATATTAATTCGAGTTGATAGTTTTGACAAAAACTCTTTTTAATATGGAAAATATTCCCTCTATTGGGTGTCATTGTTTTATTTAGAACACAGTTTAAAATCACTCGCTCCTGTACTCAATCTGGCAACCCGCGCTTGCGTTTGTTTTGATCCAGGAGTGCAATACCTAGTTCAACCACTGGGTGTAAAACTTACATACTGCATCTTTAAATAGAACCCATGGACACAAATTAGTATACATAGTAGTATTAGTAATAGTAATTAATAATAGTAACTTTAATAGTCTCTCTGCCTCTCTCGCGCACAAATACTTGGCCTCTCTCCCGCAGCAGCAATCGTTCTCTCTCGTGTGCACATTCCGTCTTTCTGTGTTCACTTGACTTTTGTCTACTCTGGCGCCTCATACTACTTCACAGTACTAGACACTTGTAAACACTCACTCCAACAGGTTTGTGCGGCTCTTGGTCCCGCCAAGATCTAGAAGTTTTGCTGCCGTACCATGGCTGCAGCAGTTATGATATTATTATGGAGTGCTGTAATCTGTTTACCTAGCTTACCCTGCTAGAAAAAAAAGCTTAAAAGAGGCTAAACTAGCTGTCTGGTTTTAGCTGGTCAACCAGCCTGGTTTTAGAGGGGTTTTGGCCATTTCCAGGCTGGTTTCCAGCCATTTCCAGCCTGGTCTTAGCTGGTCAGGCTAGAAAATGACTAGCTTAAATCAGCTAAAACCAGCTTGACCAGCCTGGTTGTAGCTGAACATAGCTGGTTTTGGCTAGTCAAGCTGGTTTTAGCTTGTCAACTCCAGCTAAGACCAGACTATAAATAGCTGGAAACCAGCCTGGAAATGGCCAAAACCCCTCTAAAACCAGGCTGGTCGACCAGCTAAAACCAGCCAACCAGCTTAGGCTGGATTAAGCTGGATTTTTCAGCAGGGTATCGCTGCGTAATATCATTGTTGCAGCCATGGCAAAATAATATATGTGACAGGGCACTCATATGTGCTGTTTTAATTATGCAGAGAAGAAACCGCCTTCACTAATGCACTGTTGCAGTTTGCACTGTTCTACTGCCCATAGTTAACTATGGTAAAGTTATAAATTACGCTTAGGTTTAGTTCCGCAGTTGTAATGAAGTGAGGGACTGCAGCTTTAAAGTAATAAACAGTCTTAAATTTATTGTATCGACTCTTACCACCCACAAGAGGAATAAAAAACCCCTCTAAAGTGGAGCAAATTCACTCTAGCCCCCTTTGCCCAAAAATCATATACTGCTAACTCCCAAAATGACTGCAATAAGACTCAGAGGACGTGGCAAATGGCCGTCTTTCCTGCTATCAGATTGGCCTTGCCGCTCTGCGCTTCGCCTCTGGGTTTTATTACTGCTGTGACAGAGCTTTGAAATCAACTGAAGTCCACTTTGGCCAGAGAGAGAGAGAGAGAGAGAGAGAGAGAGAGAGAGAGAGAGAGAGAGAGAGACAGAGAGAGAGAGAGACAGAGAGAGAGAGAGAGAGAGAGAGAGAGAGAGAGAGAGAGAGAGAGAGAGAGAGAGAGAGAGAGAGAGAGAGAGAGAGAGAGAGAGAAGATAGGATCAGACCAGGCAGAGCTGGAGGAGGTCAGAGTTGTATTAACCCGGGAAGGGATTAGCCAAGAACCACAGGGGGGATTCGGTGCCCGGAGGCTCCTTAAGGCAGGGACCTTGCAAGGTGGCCTGAGAACATCTCTCTGTGTGTGTGGCTTGTATTCCTTACTTGTTATGACCCTAATGTCCCCAGAAGTATAGCAATACCAGTAAATGTTGACCTTCTGGGGACAACTTTTGGTCCCCATGAGGAAATGTAAAAATGCAGATTGTTTCCTGTGAGGGTTGGGTTTAGGGGTAGATCGACAGAAAACACAGTTTTATGTCTTTGGGAAGTACCCATAAAGATAGCTGTGTGTGTGTGTGTGTGTGTGTGTGTGTGTGTGTGTGTGTGTGTGT
>CAIGQZ010034999.1:11937908-11956606 GCA_903798205.1 Danio tinwini | reverse complement strand
AAATCCCAACTAACCCTGCTGAGACTCGAACCAGTGACTTTCTTGCTATGAGGCGACAGTGCTAACCATTGAGCCACCATGCCACCTAAATACCTCTCAATGTACTGTATGCAAATAAACAGAAAACACTTGTGAATCACGAAGTATGGAAACTGTGAATTACCTGATAATTTTTTACAGTGTACTGTCAGTCACATGACAGTAATGTTTCAGTCTACCTGACTTATCTAAACTAATGCAGTAGGGTGTTGTAACCTGCATATGAGCTCAGTCTGATAGAGATAACGGTATAAAACTATGTCAGTGATGTTTGTCTTTTCAAATGTTTGTCTTTTCTGTGACTTTCTGTCCTGCATTCTGTCCCACGTGACACGTGAATGCACAGTTTGTACACGTTTACTTTGAACACCACTAATAAGAATTTTGTGTCACATGTTTTGAGGTCAAGTAAGGTGATGGTATCGATTCACTTATTTATGCCAAAGGCATCACTACACGCAATCTTTCACACACAGACACACAGATTTCCATAAGCACGCTTAAACAATCAGCAAGTTAATCAGTAAGCAAATATTTAGGAGCCTTTGAACTTGTTCTAGAAGAAATGTCAGCTGTCTGCCTGTTTTTGATTTCCCATATTTATCATTCCTATGCTCATGCTGACTAGACATACTGTATGCCTATGTTCAATAATTCAATATATTTTTATAATGAAGACAATATTGATATTGTGGGCATTTCACATACTTCGAGTAATTCATTCATTAATTTTCTTTTCACATTAGTTATTTTATTAATCCGAGGTTCGCCACAGCGTAATGAACCGCCAACTTATGCAGCACATGTTTTACGCAACGGATGCCCTTCCAGCTGCAACCCATCTCTGGGAAACTTTGAGTAATTATTTATTTTAACTTTCAGCGTGCTTTTAAAGAATATTCTCATTGCAATAGTGTTTAAAGTTGGTGCTTTCATTTCAGAGTCATTATTGTTTAGTTTAACAGCTTAATGAAGATTTTCTCATGTTAATTTGTTTTACTCATTCATTCATTCATTCATTCATGCATTCATTTTGCTTCTGTTTAGTCCCTTTATTTATCAGGGGTCGCCACAGTGGAACGAACTGCCAACTTATCCAGCATATCTTTTACACAGCGGATGCCCTTGCAGCTGCAACTTAGTACTGGCAAACATCCAAAACACTCTCACACACACTCATACACTACGGCCAATTTTAGTTTATTCAGTTCACCTATAGCGCCTGTGTTTGGACTGTGGGGGAAACCTGAGCACTCGGAGGAAACCCACGGCAACACAAGAAGAACATGCAAACTCCACACAGAAATGCTAAGTGACCCAGCCGGGACTCATACTCCTGTTTTTCCCGGGATACTCCTGTATTTTACAGTTCTATCCCTCTATCATCCCGTAAAAGTATTTTCCCGTATTTCTCCCGTATTTTCAGTCTTTCTCTTAAATGTGGCAAATAAACATTAAAGAGCAGAGCCTCCCTATACGCAACCCATACCGCCAAACCACCAGGGGCTCCCCTTTGCTCTTAAATGTGAGTCTGTTCTGTGCTTTCGCTTTGTTTAGGCATAAAACACTTTGAAATAAATATAAAAACGGAGGGATTCCCTGTCCTTTTATTACAGGTGCCGTCTCCCCTTCATATGCAATCCTCAAAACAGTCATATAGCAGTGCGTGACTGTCAGCTGACGCGCTCATAGTGATAAATAGAGGCTGTTTGCCAAACAGATTCTGCACACGCGATTTGAAACAGAGCAAAAGTCTGGGTTTTGGGTGTGTGTTTAAACAGACATATACACATAATTAATAATTATAATATCTAAAGATGTCGATCTTGGTGGGGTTTAACACAACAAATTTTGTCGTAAATGAGCATACAAAGTTAGGAAAGCAATCAAATGTTTTTTTTACAATGTTAGATGGTTGCATTTTTAAAGTGACGCCTGTTATTTAATGTAATCAAATGAAGAAAAAAAACTCTAAATAAATAAGAGATTCATCCGTCGCTCTTTAATCAGAATGTGTGATTTATACAGTGAAGAAACGGCTAATGAGATATGATAGCTTGATTTTTTATTTCATTATAATAGCTATTAATTTTAATAAGCTGAACTGTTTGCTAATGTATTTGCTACTAATGTTTACTATTTATTTTTTCTTTTGTAAATAATAATAACAAAACATATTACTGACCATTTAACTGTTTATTTACAATGAAACAGCTCCAAATCAACATATTTAGTAATTTGGGGATTTTTAAGGGGGGTGGGAGCATCAGGGGAATCCCTTATTATGGTGGGCATATCCCTTATTTTCACATCCCAATGTTGACAGGTATGGAGACTCGAACCAGCGACCTTCTTGCAGTGAGGCGACAGTGCTAACCACTGAGCCACTGTGTCGGTTTGGTTTACTATATGCTGAAATACTAATTGAAAATTCTATTACTAGGGGTATTGTATATTAACACAATTAGGCTTCAATAGTAAACAGTTAATTTAATTCATGTTTTTTATTGCTAGCTTACATTGTTATACTTGAGGTGAACAGTTAAACCTTGCAACTTAATCCACTGAAAAAACAAACAAACAAACAACAACAAAATGTTTTGTTTTTGTAATCATTAATGAAAGTCTGATCATTGGCTTCCATATTTGGAGTGTTGATCCTATTGTTGACATCAACCTGAGGGTTTCCAGAGCAACTGCCTATTATTATCCTCTCTTATCATTAGATTGTGCTTTAGGGAATGATGTGCAAAAGACATCCCCGCCACCTACTCAATATTCCAATTCACAACCCAGGCTCATTATTAATATGTACCCCTGTATGCATTTCTGGACATCGCAAAATACATCCTATGAGGTACGTTTTTTTGCAGTTTTTGTTTTTGCGAATCCACCAGAGGCCACTGTGTACACTTTTTAAGATTTCAAATTTCTCTCGCAAGTAAAAGTTTCTGAAAAGTCTCAAAAGTTTCTGTGAAGGTTTAGCTCAAAACACACATCAGATTAATTATTGTACCTTTCAGAAGTGTGTAATTTTCTGCTCTGAACACTGTGTAACAGTTTTTGTGGCCTGTGCCTTTAATGCTAGTTCTCCCCGCCCACCGTTCCTACGTGCCTGTCCGAGTGTGCCTCAATCTCTGCCTCGCATGCGTCAAATAAACAGCACAGTGACAGACATGAGCAGATCCCACGTAACTTTTGAGGGAAATATTACTATAAGAACTTTCCCAATGATTATTTGATGTATTTGTTGTGGAGTTAATTCAAGCCTTTCTGCAACGATGAGTCACACAATGTTGTTACAAAGTTCACGCATGCACACACACACACACACACACACACACACACACACACACACACACACTTAACTTTGCACTGTTTTTGCACTGCAAATGTGACAGGATACATGTTAATATCCACTGCTGTATGGGTATCCATTTTATACAAAATAAACCTGATTTAATGTCTACAAACTGGGATTGAAACATCTTCTTTTATAATTGTACTGTGGTGATAAAGACGGTAAAATCACTGTAATTCATTACAAACATTCACCGTTTTAAAAAATGTTTTAAACTTGTAAAACTCATTCTTGATCACATTTTTGATGATGATTGATGATCACAGAGAGCTCAACAGATCTTTTAATCCCTGTTGCTTTGCGCACGTCCTGTTTTGTTGATATGATTATAGGCGTTACTATGGAGACATGTTAATACGCGGCTATCAATTAATTCGGTGGGCGGGGAAACCGCACTCCTACATCACGTTGTGGTCGGCATCAAAATGGGAGGGATTTGGATCCTATTTTAACATCAGGAATTTTTTTAAAAGTTACAATTTATTGTGTTTCTTTTACTCCAATATGACTGTGGACACACTTTACCTACATACAGTTCTGTCCAAACAGATTACAAAAGATGATTTTCATCATAGGTGCCCTTTAAAGTTACCTTTTTAATAGCCATGATAAATGTTTCTGGGATTAAATCACAACAAGCTAATTTTATGTGGAATATAATATGAGCAAACTGTGGGTGTGGCTTGTTTTTTTCTAATGCGAGCTGATTGGATGTAGTAAAGTATAGGCATTTCATCCAGAGAGATTGGAAAAGGGGTTTGGTCAGAGTTATTATAACCTAACACAAACCTCCACCTCAACATTACTGTTTGTTGTGACAGTTTGAGAGGCGTGGTTAAGTATGTTAGCCACTCCCAGTACCTCAGACACATAGGAAGTGTATTTTCAGTGCATTTTCAGATTTCAATTAAGAGCAAACTTTTTTTTTTATCTTAATGAAATGCACTGATGAATTGTTTACCACCAAACTAGCAATGTGAGCTATTAAAATCCGTATGGGTGGTTTTGATTTCATGCGCACTTTAAAACTATTTACACTGGCTCTTTAAGTGAGCCAAAGTTCATGTGAAGGACAATAACTTTGACTTCCAGTGGCAGTCATGTGGCCAGACTGCCTCCTTGCACAGCTCCGCTTTGGGCCCCTTATCTGATTCCACTCTGCCAAAGCTGCTGTTGACAGCACAGTGCCGGTTTGAAGAACAGCACGTCCATTCTTTGTGACGCCCCCTAATCAGAGAGCCAGAGAGAGAGAGAGAGATACTCCAGAGCTTCATTTTATAATATCCTTCATGTATCTGCAAAGTAAAGACTTTCCTCTGCTGCTTTCCAATGAGAATATCAAGAGCTGCTTGAGGAGGCCTGTGGGTCTTCTTCACAAACTCAGAGTAAAACAAAAAACCCAATCAAAATAGCTAGCTGGAGGGCAACAGCTGAAAAAAACAAAACAAGCCCACCACAACATCACAAACAATTCACACTGGAGACAAGTGCAAGAAAGGGACAGACGAACACAAACCAGAGAAAACACAACACACATCATGGGGAGCTGATCAAAAAAAGTCTGCAAATCTACACTAATGAGAGTTTCCATTCCATCGATAGTAGTTAGGACCAAATAGATTTTATACAATTTAATAAAACAGTTCAGTTTAATAAAGACAGGATTTTGATATATATGGTGAGTTTGGTAACACTTTAGTTTAAATAATTAAAGTACTACTGGCTTATTATATGCCTATTATTAAGATAATAACTGTTTATAAGCACTTATAAAGTATGATCTTATTCTATTGTACATCACTCATCTTACCCAATACCTAATCCAAAAATGCTAACTTACTAACTATTAATTAGCAGCTAATTAGTAGCTTATTGAGACAAAAAAACCTAGTCAATGGTTTTTTAATTGCATGAATCGTACATTAAATTAAAGTGTGAGCAACAGCTTTAACAGTGCACTGACATGGATTTTAGAATAATTAAAATGTTAATATATCCAGATGACAATGGATTCAGTTTACACGAATGGTACAGCATCCAGAAAGTCTTCATAGCTCTTCACTTTTTCCACGTTTTTTTATGTTACAGCCTTATTCCAAAATGGAATAAATTCATTTATTTCCTCAACATTCCACACACAATCTCCCATAATGACAATGTGAAAAAATAGTTTTTAAAATTGTTGCAAATGTATTAATAATAAAAAACCTGAAAAATCACATGTACATCAATATTCACAGCCTTTGCTGTGGAGCTCTAAATTAAGCTCAGGTACATTCTGTTTCCACTGATCATTCTTGAGATGTTTCAGCAGCTTCATTGGAGTTCACCTGAGGTAAATTCAGTTGATTGGACACGATTTGAAAAGGCATACACCTGTCTATATAAGGTCCCAGGGTTGACAGTGCATGTCAAAGCACAAACCAAGCATGAAAACAAAGGAATTGTCTGTTGACCTCCGAGACAGAATTGTCTAGAGGCACAAGGCCAATGAAAGTTCCAATGAGTACAGCGGCCTCTATCATCCAAGTGGAAGATGTCTGGAACCACCAGGACTCTCAGAGCTTCCGGCCATCTCAGCTGAGATGACCTGGGCCTTATCACCTCCCTGACTAAGGCCCTCAGCTAGAGAAGGGCCTTAGTCAGGGAGGTGATCAATAACCTGATGCTCACTCTGTCTGAGCTCCAGCGTTCTTCTGTGGAAAAAGAGAATCTTACAGAAGGACAACTATCTGTGCAGCAATCCACCAATCAGGCCTGTATGGTAGAGTGGCCAGACAGAAGCCACTCCCCGCCTGGAATTTGCCAAAAGGCATCTGAAGGACTCTCAGACCATAAGATACAATATTCTCTGGTCTGATGAGACTAAAATTGAACTGTGAATGCCAGGCGTTACGTTTGGACCAGGCACCTCTCATCACCAGGCTAATACCATCCCTACAGTAAAGCATGGTGGTGGCAGCACCATGCTGGGGGGATGTTTTTCAGCAGCAGGAACTGGAAGACTAGTCAGGATAGAGGGAAAGATGAATGCAGCAATGTACAGAGACATCCTGAATGAAAACCTGCTTCAGAGTGCTCTTGACCTCAGACTGGGTCGACGGTTCATCTTCCAGCAGGACAATGACCCAAAGCACACCGCCAAAATATCAATGGAGTGGCTTCACAACAACTCGGTGAATGTCCTTGAGTGGCCCAGCCAGAGCCCAGACCTAAATCCTATTGAACATTTCTGGAGAGATCTGAAAATGGCTGTACACCATCGCTTCCCATCCAACCTGATAGAGCTTGAGAGGTACTGCAAAGAGGAATGGGCAGAAATTCCCAGAGACAGGCGTGCCAAGCTTGTGGCATCTTATTTAAAAAGACTTGAGGCTGTAATTGCTGCCAAAGCGCATCAGCAAAGTATTGATCAAAGGCTGTCAATACTTATGTGCATGTGATTTTTCAGGGTTTTTTTTTTAGGTGTATTCTGTCACATTTGCCATGCAAAAACAATGCAAATTTAAACTTGTATGCTGTGTGTGTGTCTGTGTGTGCATGCGTGAATTTAAATTAACTCCACAACTAATACATCAAATAATCATTGGGAAAGTTTTTACTGTAGCATTTTTTTTCTCAAACATTACGTGAGATCTGCTTCCTTCATGTCTGTCACTGTGCTGTTTATCTGACGCAGTCGCGGCAGAGATTGAGGCACACTCTGACAGGCATGTGGGAACGGTGGGCGGGGAGAACTAGCACATGCCACAAAACCAGCTCCATTAAGTTCAAAGCAGAACATTGTAATGTTCTGATAGGTCTAATAAATAATCTGATGGGTGTTGTGAGCTGAAACTTTACAGACACATTCTGGAGACACAAAAGACTTATCTTAAATCTTAAAAAAAGTGGTAAAATAGGTGCCCTTTAAAGGACATTTCTGTCAGTCGACAAAAAGTGCAAGAGAAAAACGAACCCAGACACAAATATAACAAGACATATTCTCTCTCACAGACTCAAAAATGCACACCACCTCAAACTCAATTACTCAGATACTTAACTAATCAGACAAACACACTCGCTTCAGTACACACTCCGATGGCTGATGGTCCTGAAACAGACATAATGTTCCTAGAAAACATTTACCCCCCTCGGCTCCTCTTTCGCTATTTAAAACAAAATAAAAAAAACACCCGGGTTCGTGCTGGTGCCACGGCAGGCAGATTACGCACACAAAGGTTTGAATTGTTAATCTGGCAACACGCGTTAGCGAGTGGTGGGGGGAAATCTCCGCAATAGAGCTTATGTTCTCTCAATAGGGAGTCAGCAGGTCTCCAACTGCGTCCTCTGACTCACCAGTGCCGGTGCAGGGCCAATAACGCTGCAGTCTTTGTTGTACCTAGAGCACATTACGCCACGACACGCTCCCACTGCGCATCTTCTGAGAGCCGCAGTGGAAAAATGTATGTGGGGGACAGGAATCTGCGTAGTTTGGGTACAGCTTGTCTCTTGATTAGAGACAATATGTGTAGTGTAATATGTACAAAATCTTGCATGCAACTGAAATAAAAGGCCACCCTGCGCTGAAAAAAAAAGATTCATTGGATTTACTAAATTGTTTTAAGGCAAGTAGCTGCAAACAATTCACATGGGCTCATTTAAAACACAATACAGTAATGTTCAACTTAATTAGTTTGTTTAAATTCAGCTCATTTAAATTGTCTGCAGCCACTTATCTTAAAAAAAGTTTAGTTTAGTGGGTGGTAAGACTTGTATGGCTTAATATAACATGAATTATGTATATTATTGAAATATGTACACTGAAAAAAATAATTCAAAGATGATTCCTTGGATTTACAAGCCACATATAGCCACAGCCAGGGGCGTTGCTAGACCCCATTTACTGAGGCACATGCCCCAGTAAAAATCGCTAGTGCCCCAGTAAATGCTTTGAGATATGATTTACTTTATATGCAAGTGTATTTATTCAGAGTGGTAATCCCAGAATAAAGACGTTATTCTCTATGTGCAATCGAACCAACGCTGATGAAAGCAATGCAAGGTTAGTTTAATCAAAAAGCAAACTGACGAATACACACAGAAAACCATACTCGCGCCTCACTCACTGCTCCTGCTTGACGCGCTGCTTTGCTCCCGCTATGAGGCCCGGTTGTTGACATGCACGGTAAAAAAGTATTCGCCGCTCATATGTTGTGAAAACGGCATAACAGACTTTAATGCAGAGGTGTCGGCACGCAGTGAGTTTTGCAAATCGACAAAACTAAAGTTTAAATAATACGATGATGATCTTATTTTGACAGCATGGCTCTTGATAGGCTTTTTTTTTTCGTATGAAGCAGAAATGATAAATCAGGGAGGTAAAACTTAACAAACCTAATTCTTTACCATGTGTCAAGTAAGACAACAGACAATGCTAGATGACATCATTTTTGTATTCTATAGTATTTCATTCTAATGAAATTAATATTAATGCAAAATATTTCTTAAAGGATCTTAGCATATCACTCCAGTTGTGTCTTTACATTGTTTTCCAGTTATTTGGGATTGATTTCTGTTATTAATTTAGAATAATAATTGTATAATAATGATAACAATACATTTATTTATAATTATAAAATATTTGTATTAATAAAAAACGAATATATATGGGTGGGTTTGAGGGGTCGGTGCCCCAGTAGAGCTTTATGTCTAGCAACGCCCCTGGCCCCAGCCATATCACCCTGCAGCCCAAGCCTGGTTACTCACTGAAGCTAAGCAGAGCTGAGCCTGGTCAGTACCTGGATGGGAGATGGGAAAACTAGGTTGCTGTTGGAAGTGGTGTTAGTGAGGCCAGCTGGGGGTGCTGAACCTGCAGTCTGCATGAGTCCTAATGCCCCAGTAAAAAGTGAAGAGGACACTATACTGTCATTGGGGGCTGTCTTTCGGATGGGATGTTAAACCGAGGTCCTGACTCTGTGGCACTTCTTGTAAAGAGTAAGGGTGTAACCCCGGTGTCCTGGCCAAATTCGCTCCATTTGCCCTTAACCATCATGGCCTCCCAATCATCCCCATCCACTGAATTGACTGTATCATTGTCTCTCCACTCCAGTTATAGCTATTGTATAGCTGCCATTGCATCACCACACTGGTGGTGGTGTGGAGAGACCCCCCTCATGACTGTGAAGCGCTTTGGGTGTATGGCCATACACAATAAATGCATTATATAAATACACATTATTAAGCGGTTGTAAACTATTTATTTGGGCTGAATTTAAACAAACAAATTAAATTAAACATTACTAAATTGAAGTTGTTTATTTATATTTAACACATATAAATTTTTTGCAACAATTTTGCAGAAATCATTTTTTTTTCCACTCAATTGATTTGTGTTGGGACAACATAAAGGAATTAAGTTAACTTAAAAGGCACCTATTTTACCCATTTTACAAGATGTAAAAAAGCATACAGAAATCTGATAAAATAAAATATAAATTAACAAATATAAAACAATCAAAAGCTATAACAAATTAGTCATACATTAATAATAATTGAGCCTCGGCTAGATCAGTTGGCATTTCTGTGTGGAGTTTGAATGTTCTCCCTGTTGAATTGGGTAAGCTAAATTGTCAGTAGTGTATGTGTGGGAATGAGAATGTATGGGTGTTTCCCAGTGATGGTTTGCAGTTGGAGTGGCATCCGCTGCGTAAAACATATGCTGGATAAGTTGGCAGTTTATTCCGCTGTGGTGACCCCAGATTAATAAAGAGACTATGAATGAATTACTAATAAATTAAAGACAGTCTTAGTTGTTTTTAATTTTCTTTTTACAAAAGATCTGAAAAAGATTTGTTATTTTCTAAAAAAAAATAAACAACAGGATATTTTTTTTTATATTTTGTAAAACTATTTGGATAATACTATACAGTAATTTTAGTGCACTAAGAAGGGAAAGCAATTGTCAATATGGAGATTGCTAAAACTAAGATGTAAAAAATACATTGGAAAGCAAATTACACATAAGAGAGCTTTCATTATTCGTTCATTCATCATTATTATTATTATTATTATTATTACAATGTTTAAACATTAAAACATTCGAAAGGAATAGGTCATAAAGGGATAACTAAGAATAGAACACAACTAGGAGCTATGCTTCTAGCTACAGTTCTAGAGGTGTAGTTGCAAGCGTACAAGTTTGCGACGCAGTTTGCGAATGTTTGTTGGAATGATGGATTTGGGAAACGCCAAATCAACAAACTATGTTTATAACGATGAAACTTGCGACTTTATTTGGCTAAAGATGGTTTTCAGAAATGCGTCACTGGGCAGGTTGTTTGATTTGGGGAGCGTTTGCTCGCACTGGCTCGACAATCCTTGCGCCATCTGGTGGACATTGCGTAAAGCACAAACGTTTTTTGTTTTTTTTTATGAAAAGGCGGCCTGGGGCAGCACGGGGGTGCAGTGGGTAGCACAATCGCCTCACAGCAAGAAGGACGCTGGTTTAAGCCCCTGGTTTAATGGCTCAGTTACCATTTATGTGTGGACTTTACATGTTCTCCCCGTGTTGGCGTGGGTTTTCTCTGGGTGCTCCGGTTTCCCCCACAAGTCCAAAGACATGCGGTATAGGTGAAATGGGTAAAAAAAAATGTCATAGTGTATGTGTGTAAATGAGAGTGTATGGATGTTTACCAGTGATGGGTTGTAGCTGGAAGGGCATCCGCTGCGTAAAACATTTGCTGGATAAGTTGGCGGTTCACTCCATCGTGGCAACTCTAGATTAATAAAGGGACTAAAACTAAAAGAAAATGAATGAATGAATGAATGAAAAGGCTGCCTGTGCTGCTGCAGCACAGTGTGTGACTGCACGTAACAAATTGTAGCACTATGCATGAAGAAACAGGCATTCTCAGTGGCCACATCTGTAAGATAAGCCTTTGGTGTCTCCAGAATGTGTCTGTAAAGTTTCAGCTCAAAATACTCATCAAATAAATTATTACAGCCTCCAGAGTCGGCCCATTATGGTGTCTGGGTACAGTGTAGCTGTTTTTGTAGCCTGTAGCTTTAAATGCAAATAAGCTGCTTATCCCTGCCCCCCCGTTCCCACATGTGTGTCGTCATGCTTAGATAAACAGCAGTCAGTGATAGAGACAGACTAGGATGAAGCTGAAATACAGCTCATTAGTTAAAAATAAGTATGTTTATTTGACGTATTTGTTATCGAGTTTTTTCAAGCCTTTCTAAAATGATGAGGCCAACACAAATGTCGTTTGCAGTAGACATACACACACACAAACATACACACACACACACACACACACACACACACATTAAAGTTTACTGACACCATGTGGCAGTGGTGACTATAGCGGTTAAGAATTAGATAGCGATTTTACTGTCTTTATTACAAACATGATTTTTTAAAACAGTTTATTTGTCAGGTATGGCAGCCAAAATCCAATGTCTGATAGATGTCATAGTGGTAATGTGCACACAACATCAAGCTGCAACATCATTAGATGTTGGTATTTGGTTGATTTTAGGTTGGACATTGGACATTGGCGTCAGCCTGACGTTGGGTTCTGATGTCAACTCGATTTTCATTTCCAAACAAAATGCAATGTCCCCACAAAGCTGGGGTACAACGTCAATCTGATGTCATGTTGATGTCCTTCGCCTGCTGGTAACTCTTTAATACCCTGTTTTTTTAAAGAGCAAAGTATTATGTGATGAAAATCTAAAACATCTCTCATTACTGTTATTATTAATAATCGATAAAGTTGAATCACTAAGTAGTGTTCGAGAGAAAAGAATCTGACTCCCTGACTCACTTTTTCCTTCAGGCTCAATGTGTTAATGATCTACAAGCTTCATCTGCTTCCCTCATCGCCACAAGCGATCCACCCTATAATTTTTTCATCCAAATATGCTGACAACTTTCTCTTTTTTTTTGCTTGTTTGTATCAATAACTCTGTGTGATTGCCTTGTGGGGCCACTAAACACACATTTGGGCTCACCGCAGGGGAAAACTGCAACTGTGAGGCTTCTTAGCAGGGCTTTGGCATCTTAAATCATGCCAATCATACTGCAATAAAAAGACAGTCGGTCGTGGCAACAGCCAAAGTGTGGCATAACACGCCAGCCAGGTACCAGTCTTTTTAAAGCATAGAACAAGAGCTTTCAGGCTCAATGAAATCAGTGGATGAGCATAGTGATGAACAAGTAAATCAACATATATCAGGGGTCGCCACAGTGGAATGAACCGCCGATTATTCCAGCATATGTTTTACGCAGTCTTGAGAAACACCCATACACACTCATTCACACACATAAACTACGGCCAATTAAGTTCATCCAATTCACCTATATCGCATGTGTTTGGACTGTGTGGGAAACCAGAGCACCCGGAGGAAACACACGCCAACACAACAAAGAACATGCAAACTCCACACGGAAATGCCAACTGGCCCAGTCAGGACTTGAACCAGTGAGCTTTTTGCTGTGAGGTGACAGTGCTAATTACTGAGCCACTGTGCCGCCTATGTTGGTACCCTAACCCAGGACAGCCATATCACTCTGCATCTCAAGACCGGTTTTTCACTGAAGGTAAGCAGGGCTGAGCCTGGTCAATACCTGGATGGGAGATGGGAAAACTAGGTTGCTGTTGGAAGTGGTGTTAGTTAGGCCAGCAGGGGGTGCTCAACCTGTGGTCTGTGTGAGTCCTAATGCCACAGTTTAGCGAAGGGAACACTATACTGTCAGTGAGTGCCGTCTTTCGAACGTTAAACTGAGGTCCTGACTCTCTGTGGTCCTTAAAAATCTCATGGCACTTTTTGTAAAAAGTAGAGGTGTGACCCCTGTGTCCTGGCCAAATTCCCTTTATCAGCCTTTACCCATTATGGCCTCCCAATCCTCCCCATCCACCAAATTGGCTCTATCACTGTCTCTCCGCTCCACCAATAGCTGGTGTGTAGTGAGCGCACTGGCGCCGTTGTCCTGTGGCTGCCGTCACATCATCCAAGTGAATGTTGCACACTGGTGGTGGTGTGAAGAGACCCCCCCACCTGACATGATTGTGAAGCATTTTGGGTATACACAATAAATGTGCTATATAAATACACATTACATTACATTACATTTTAAGTAACTTGCCTGGTTAGAAATGTGCATACAAACCCATTTCTGGAGAATTTTTGAACTTACCCAAGCCACCTGATATATCAGAGAGCAATTCAACATACTGAATCAATGCACTCTTTAAATTAACATGGCAACAATTTAGGTGTGGAGAAGCCTAATTATAAACAAAACACAACGCCTCCTTTGAGTTTAGGTTTAGTTAAAACCTATGATCAACATGAGTGGTTGGTCACTTTAATATAATGGACATGCAAAATGCACAAGCCTTAAAACTTTGTGTCAGCCATTGAGTCTTGTTCTGTACACACGTGGATATAAAATTTAGAGAATGCACTCCCACATTTAAACATAGTTGTCACTAAAGAAACCTTCCAGTGCGTATGTGCCTATTGAAAGACTCATGCTTTATTTAAAATAGGCGATGGCCTTTCATTTTATGTCCCAGCTGTGTGTACAATGATTTGCTACTTGCTATTGCTAGCCAGAAGCAGGTGGTTGTAGGGGGAGGAAAGTTCTCATTATAGAGTGCGTTTGATTGGACAATCAAGTCAATGAACATCAGTACTTTTGGTCCATTTTTTGCTGATGAGAACGTATAGGTTTAAAGGGATAGTTCACACAAAACTGAAAATCTAGTGTTCCAAATCTTTATGAGCTATGAGAACACAAAAAAAGATATTTTGAAGAATGCTGAAAACCTATAACCATTGACTTCCATAGTTTGAAAAACTGACTATGGAAATTATTGGTTAAAGCTTTAGTGTTCAACATAAGAAAGAAGCCCATGAGGGTTTGAAATGAGTAAAGGCTGTTCAAAATAAATTTGTTTGCATGAACCCCAGCTAACAAATTTATGTTGTGAAAACATTCTCTTAACGTTATCTGTCACGTTCCAAAAACTTTGAAATGCCCAGTTTGCGTAACTGTTATGCTGTTTTTTTTTGTTTTTTTATGGTTAGAATAATGTTCTTACAATGTTTTCAAAACCTAAATTTCCACCAAAATATAAAGTTTTAAGAACGTTTATTTGGAACATTCCAAGATCGTTGAAGTGTCCAGTTTGCTTAATGTTGCTAGAATGTTTTTATGGTTAGAATAACGTTCTTACAATGTTCTGAAAATGTACATTTCTACCAAAATATAACATTTTTAAAATGTTTAATTGGAACATTCAAAAAACGTTCAATTGTCCAGTTTGCTTAACATTCCTAGAACTTCTTTATGGTTAGAATAACTTCTGAAAACGTTCTAACAACGTAAATTTCCACTAAAATATATAGTTTTAAGAAAGTTTATTTGGAATGTTCCAAGTCTGTTGAATTGTCCAGTTTGCTTAACGTTGTTGGAACATTTTATATGGTTAAAATAACATTCTTAGAACGTTCTGAAAATCTAAATTTCTACAAAAATATAACATTTTAAAAATGTTTATTTGGATTGTTTTTAAGAATGTTGAAATGTCCAGTTTTCTTAACGTTGCTAGAACGTTTTTATGGTTCAAATAATGTTCTTACAATTTTCTCAAAACCTAAATTTCCATTAAAAAATAACATTCTAAGAATGTTTATTTGGAACGTTCCAAGAATATTGAAATGCCTATCCATTTAATTGCCAAATGTTTATTTGCCTATACTGTAAATTAAATAATTGAACATACTAACTCCAATTAAAATATTAAAATGTTATATTAAAAATGTAATATATTAAAATTTAAAAGTGCTGCTTAACAAAATGTTTATGCCTCATTTTGTCATTATAACTATTGTCTTTGAAAAAAAAAAAACTTCAAATGCACTGACTGACTAAAACATACTTCAATCATATACTTTTAATAAAACATTTATATGTAGTTTTAAATATGTATGTGTGATTCTACATTTGCAATGATACGATTACAATTTAATTTCAATGTTAATATTTAATAAATAAAATATATGTGATACTTATGTAAAACTAAATAACAAACAATACAAAACTAATAACACAATAATATCAAAATTAATCTCAAGTGATTTGCATATGCTTTAATATGATCAGTGAACACACACCAGAATAAGTGTATTTCCTTAAAAATGACATGCTTATCAAAATCATACTTTACAAATGCACTGATATACAGTTTAACATTCAAGATAATCAGTTAAAATGTCATTTAACTGAGTGTTTTATGAGGTGATTTTTAATATACAGTCCCCCTCTGTACTTTTATTTAAATATGCATGCAAATCCGTCATATGTAAATAGGTGTATCGCTCAATAATGTAGACTTGATTAAAGTCTGTAAGGAGAGATCGATGCTGACATGATGTGAAGACATTTAACAAACCTAAATGAATTCAGCGCTATGTTGGCTACGTAACTTAATTTGCCTAAACATTGATGTGATCCAGTGGGATTTCCTCCCTTCTTGCGCGTCTCTACATAATTCACTGTGCCGTGGGCCGTTTGCCGTGATGGACTCATGTCAGTCACATCAACATGCACAGCTGGACGGAGATGCAAATAATGCGAGCTCATTTAAATAAACACCCAACCATCTGGGAGCTGGATATAATGCTGGACAGTATAGTTGGGGGTTTTCTCGTGAATTGCATGCACATTTACACATAATTGCGTGCGTGATGGGCTCGGGCAGTCAGTCTAATGATCTGTATTGATCCGCAGCTCTTTAAAGGGACAGTTCACCCCAAAATGAAAATTCTGTGATAATTTTCTTAGTCTTTATACTGGTAACACTTTACAATAAGGTTGTATTTGTTAATGTTAGTTACTAACACAAACAAACAATAGATTTATTACATTACTTATTCCTTTTTGTTAATGTTAGTTAATGAAAATACAGTTGCTCATTGTTAGATTATGTTAAGTCACATCACACTAATGATAACAAATATTAATTCAATTTAATACTGCATTAGAAAATGTTGAACTATCATTATTAATAAATGCTGTAGATGTACTGTTCATTGTTAGTTCATAATAATAAATTAACAAACATTTATTAGTGAAACCTTATTGTAAAGTGCGACCCCTTGTTTAAAATCTACATAAAAGAAGATATTTTGAAGAATGCTAAAAACCTGTAACCATTGACTTCTATAGTATTTGTTTTCCCTACTATGGAAGTCAATGCTTTCAGCTTTCTCAAAATGTGTTATTTTGTGTTCAACAGCACTTTAGGGATATTAAATAGTGAGTAAATGTTCATTTTTGGTTGATTTATCCCTTTTAGGATGTTATGAGTTGCTTGGGTCACCTCCATATGTTAGTGAAAGTATTCTGATTGCAACCCAGGCTCATTCTGGAAACGTACCCCTATATAGACTTTGGTAGAGCGCCAAATATGTCCCAGGAGTTTTTTTTTTTTTTTTTTTGCATCAAAGTCCGCTGTGTACGCTTTTTGAGATCCCAAATTACTCACGTGAGTGCCATTGGCGCCTGCTGTTCTCATGTAAATTCACCAGAGGCTGCTGTCGACTGACTGACTGAACCATCAACTGACCCACCCTCCTTCTTCCCTAAACCCAACCGATAGTGTTTTAAAAGCACAGATTGACCAGTGCCTACCCACTTCTCTAAACCCAACCAACAGTGTTTTCAAAAGCAATCCAGAAAAAGAAAAGTTCTCGCCTGATTTTTTTATTAGGTTTTCAGATTTTACCACATTCTTACCCTGTTATTTACTTGTTTATTTTATTTTTTGGCTTCTGTTTTTGTCTTATCTACCTTTTGGACTTGTTCCTTGCCGGACTTGAACCCTGTTGTCATGGTCAATTCCCCTCTGCGTCTCAAGTCCACCGACGTACATGGTGAGCTACTAGACAAACTGGTAACAGCGGAAAAGCCGCCCACTTGGAGATAAGCGGTCAGCCGTAAGCAGGAAAATTAATGGCATCATACCGCCATTCTCACACCCTCAGCTTGTTCCTGCAGACCCACTGCTCTCCGTCACCATCCACCACACACCACACCTGTGAACCATCTCCTGATTACTAATCACCCGCACCTGCACCTGCAATCACCATTCACTATACATACTCACCTCACTCCGTCTTTGGCTGGAATCAAAGATGTATGGTTCTCCTCGTCTTCTCTCCTGGATTCTCCTTTGCTCTTCCGTGGATGTTCTCCTCATCCTGTGAATGCAGATACACCTGTTTAAGGGAAGTGACTATTCTTATGTTGATGTTTTACTTAAGTACTGAGCTTATGCACTGAACTGTTTGTGTGTAAGATCACTCAACCTCTACAATGCCAATCACCTGCTTCACCTTAAATTTGTTGTTGCTATGTCCTTGAAGTTTTATCCTCTTTTGTCCTCCTTATGTGACCGTGACAGCCACGTAGCGTTCGTTTTAAAAACAAAATGCAGCCATACATACTTCTGGCTACTTAATTTGCGATCTCCAGAAATATACTGTATATAGGCCTATGAGCCTATGTTGGCCAAATACATGTGATTGATGCTATTCAGCAGCTTTACCAAATTAAAACATCAAATATGCTTGACATTATTCATTACAGCACATTTTTATACAAGAAAATGCTTTGTTTTATTATTATTAATAATAATATTATTCAGCAGCTTTTTTTTTTTACAATTTTAACGTCAAAGATGCTATACATTAATTTTAATATGTTTCGTGTTGGGTTGCATGGTGGCTCAGTGGTTAGCATGGTCGTCTCATAGCAGGAAGGTTGCTGGTTTAAGTCCCAGCTGGGTCAGTTGGCGTTTTTTTTCTGTGAGGAGCTAGTTTGCATGTTCTCCCCGTGTTGGCGTTCGTTTCCTCTGAGTGCTCCGGTTTCCCCCACAGTCCAAACACATGTGCTATAGATGAATTGAATGAACTAAATTGGCTGTAGTGTATGAGTGTGTGTGTGAATAAGTGTGTATGGGTCTTCAGTACTAGGTGTAGACTGGAAGGGCATCTGCTATGTAAAACACATGCTGAAATAGTTGGTGGTTCATTCCGCTGTGGCGATCCCTGATAAATATGGGACCATAAGCCAAAGGAACATGAATGAATGTTTTATGTTTATGTCATGTGGTCATTTCGGTATGTTTGGAAAACTTTAATTACAATCTTTTCCGATTTATGTCAAATTAAATTATGTATACCTACCATGTACACACACACACACACACACACACACACACACACACACACACACACA
>CAIGQZ010034999.1:11912617-11934882 GCA_903798205.1 Danio tinwini | reverse complement strand
CTTCCAAAATCCTAATTTAAAACAGTTAGGCTGGAAAAAAAATGAAGGCAGCAGTTTTAAACAGTGTAGTTTTAGAACATCAACCAATAATTTATCTCATTAAAAACATAAATCATTGATGAACTCATACATTCTGAAAGAAAAGAATTAAGAAAGAGAGATACATGATGAAAAGAGACAAATCTCAATCTTCTAAACACAGGGATTCATGTCCCAAATCTGCAGCTACTCAGATAAATGTATTCTTGGGAGGTATCTCAATTAAAGACAGCAGAGAGTGGTCTACAGTGGGCCACGCTGACCAGATCTTTCTAAACAAGATAACCCTCTCTCTCTTTCTCTCCAATGCCTCGCTCTCTCTGCTCGTCCGCACAGCAGAGTCGGGTCCAGAATCCTAACCGAGTCTGCTGGGCCTTTAAGTGGCTTTGCGATATCAGAATTGATAGCGCCAAAGCCTTAATAGCTATTTCTCTGTAATCTTTCCTATGAAAGGCTAAACTATAGGCTATGGATTAGTTGGGAGAAAGGGACGGCAGGGAAGGAGGAGGAAGGCCTCTCAATCAGAATTAGACATCTAGAAGTGACAAAGCTCTTTATGGGCTGAGGAGATAATCTTTGATTGAGCACCGAGATGTGACAAACAGAAGGAAATTTTTGGAGGGGTGCACAAACAACAAACAGGCCAAAGAAGACGGATGCTATTTTCACTCTGTTATCAATGGATTGGAAGGGGAATTTTTGATGTATTTTTGATGAAAAAATAAGCTTGAATTTGATTTAGCTCATTGCAAAGTTGAGTTCCGGAAATTTAAACTCGATTGATTTTGTAGAATTAAAAATAAAGATTTTGTATTGGCATCGATGGTTTCATTAAGAGCTCAAAACTTCCTTTTTCATTCCATAAAAGGCTCTTCATTCGTTTTCTTTTCGACTTAGTCCCTTTGTTATTCAGAGGTCGCCACAGCGGAATGAACCGCCAACCTATCCAGCATATGTTTTACGCAGCAGATGCCCTTCCAGCTGCAACCCATCATTGGTAAACATTCATACACACTCATTCACACAATGGACAATTCAGCCTACCCAATTCCACTGTACCACATGACTTGTGGGGGAAACCAGAGCACCTGGAGGAAACCCACGCAAACACGGGGAGAACATGCAAACTCCACACAAAAACACTAACTGACCCAGCCAAGGCTCGAACCAGCAACCTTCTTGCTGTGAGGTGAACGTGCTACCCACTGTGGCACCGTGCAACCCCATTTTTTTAAATTATTTTAATCATTTTTATTTTCTTGTTTCTTTTATTCTTTTTTTATGTAAAGCACTTTAAATTACTTTTAATTATTTGAATTGTGTATTTGCCTTGCCTATATGTCTTAACAAACCATACATCAGCGGAAAGCATACCCACATAGCAAAATTTCTCTGGCCCACACAATCAGCGTTTGCTTGACCCACATGCCGCAGTGAATTACAGTACATGATTGGACCAAGTCTGGCTTTCAGGCAAGTGCTAAACTTGAACCATGTCTGGGCCAAGTTTTCGGCAGGTTAATAACCCATAACTGGGCCTGAACTGGGCCATTGTCTGGAAGCCAAATTCCAGAAGCAACATCCCACATAGCAAATGTTTTCTGGCCCAGCTCCGGGCCACTCAATAACTTTTCCCTTGGCTCAAGTACCGCAAAGAATGACGGTCCTGAAGTGGCCCATAACTGGATTAAAGCAAGGGCCACACATGGGCCATAACTGGCCCAAATCTCAGCCAATTTATAACCCTTAACTGGCCCTGAACTGGGCCAAAACAGGTTTATTATTGGTACAGATTCTCAGCTATAAGTTAACCATATCAACACCACCCTTTAACCAGAAACCCCAAAAACTGAGCCATAACCCAGTCTAGTGTTACCTAAACAATGTAAACAATCGCTACACTGATCTGGGCCACACACCTTCCATCCACAACTGGCCCAAATGTAGTTTGCTGTCATGCATGCAGTGCCATCATTGCCATGCAGGGCCCACATTCGGCTGACATTATGCATGCCAGTGCCAGCAACATGCCAGCAGTGCCATAATGAGGCCACATTTGGTCCAAGTCTGTTTGCTATGTGGGATACAGGATAGAACAGATTAATAATTTAATAAATAATTAATTAAATAATTTATTAATTAATAGTTTAAATAATTTAAACAATTTGATCTTGATTGTTTTCTGGATTAAAATGAAGGCATTAGATGATGCAAACAGGAAGATGGAAATTATTTTGTCTATTAAAATATTTCTTTACTCTTACTACTTTAAAATAATTAAAAGAATTTTAAATGACGGTCAAAATAGGCCAAACTGACCCACATATACATTTTTAATATCTGAGCCAAATACTACATTTGACATATGGCCCATGTCTTGTGTGGCCCACATGCGATATACCAGTGCCGGATGAATGCCTGCTGGGCCAGCTTTTTGCCAAATCTGGGCCAGAATTCTTTGCTACCTGGGTATTTCTTCAGATATAAATATCAATAAAAAATTACACTTATCACTGGTTTTGTGGTGAAATATGTGCAAACACATACCTAATTTTAGCTGAAAGTATTTACTTTATTTATTGCATTTCCAATTGCATACAAACATGCCTGTCAACACTCAAGTTTTATTTTCCCAGGGGGTTATTCCTTATTTTCACATCCCAATGTTGACAGGTATGCATGCAAATAACATGCAGTTACGCACATAAATAGCAGTATATTCAATTCATTCAAAATGTTTTGCTACAATAAAAAATGCAAAAATGTACAGCTTTTTTTCCACAAGAGTTCAACTTTTAAGTTTGCAATGCTGTTTATAACAAACTAACCATAGAAAGACAACTTGTTCTAGGTCTTTTGCTCTTATGCTTTGAACCCTTTCAAAAAAAAAAAAAAGATGTATTCCTCAATCCGAGAGAAGAAACTGCAGAAAGGTTTAATATCTGGGACAAGAGTTTTGCAGACGGAGAATCAGGACATATCAGTTTGGCAGAAGCCGAATGTATAAAACATACTAGCCTTTTTCAGGCCTCAGAAATCCGCTGATGTAATCTTAACAGATGCCACAGTGTGTTTAATTAATTAATGAGACGCAGCGATATTTCAGCGCCTGGAAATGTCTAGACGTGTTACCATTAAGGTGCGCGAGTCAATAGTGTCTGGATGTACCTGCTTCTTGCTAACATTAGCAACTTTCGGAAAATGTTACTTCACCCTTTGTCTTTTTCCACATCTAATGACTGTCCTGGCTTTCTTTGTGGACGAAACTAAAGGCGAAGTTATTAATATCAAACCTCTTTTCCTTTCTCCTTCTTAGGAGTGTGAAGTTTTTAATGTGGTCGAGGAATCCAGGCTCTGCACTTTTTAGCAAATGGGCTACTTTTTAGTGCTTCAGTGATACTTATAACAGTGCTTACATTTGACATAAAAATAAATCATCATCGTCATGACATATACATTCATTCCTTTTCCTTCGGCTTAGTTCCTTTATTTATCAGGGGTCACCACAGTTGAATGAATCGCCAACTTATCCAGCATATGTTTTGATATCACAGTTATTACAGATGCCCTTCCAGCTGCAACCCAGTACTGGGAAACACCCATACAGACTCTCATTCACACACACATACACTACGGTCAATTCAGTTAATTTAATTCACCTATAGAGCATGTGTTTGGACTGTGGGGGAAACCGAAGCACCTGGAGGAAACACACGCCAATACGGGGAGAACATGCAAACTCCACACAGAAATGCCATCTGTCCCAGCTGGGACTCGAACCAGCGACCTTCTTGCTGTGAGGTCCATATGACATATTGTTTATTGGAATTACAATACACCAGACCTATAACTTAGCCCAAAAATGCTGACATGTGACAGGACCACAAAACCTTATGTTGTTTTATTTTGCGCAAGTAAATTTTTTTTGCAATAGACAATACATTATGGCCCGGTTTCACAGACAGGGCTTAGACTAGCCAGGATTAGGCCATAGTTCAATTAGGAGATTTAAGTAATTGTTATAAACATGCTTAGAAAAAAACATTACTATTGTGCCGTGGTGTAAAGTAACTAACTACAAATACTCAAATTACTGTAATTAGGTATTTTTCTCAAGAATTGTAATTTACTTAGTAGTTTTAAAAATATGTGCTTATACTTTCCTTTGAGTACATTTTTAGTGTTGTATCTGTACTTTTACTCCACTACTTTCCTTCAACCTGCAGTCATTACTTTATTTTTTTCTTGTCTATTTGGATTAGAAAAATCAGTCCTGTGCTTCCTGTCCAATCAAATTGCACATAGAAAGTAAATCGCATCATAATGAATCTAATCTCAAGACACGGGCGAGTCATAATTGCAGCAAACCTTTACACGCATTGACTCAGAGACTGTTTATATGCATGTCGCAGAAAAAAAAAAGACAGATGTTTACTGTATGAAGACCGAAATTGCCTTAAACACCCAGCAGGCAAAAGACGTCAATATGACGTTAGATTGAAATTGTACCCCAACGTCGTGGGGACGTTCAGGTTGACGTCAGAACTCAAAGCCAGGCCGACGTCCAACCTAAAATCAACCAAATATTAACGTCTAATGATGTTACAGCTTGACGAATAAATGTCAATATCTGGAATCAAGATGACGTTGGTTAAGGATGTTGGCTTGGCAGAACGTCATTTGATGTTGTTATTGGACTTCAAAATATCATTGTCCTTAGACACTGGCTAGACATTGAATTTTGGTCACCTGACAACACAACCTAAATCTAACCTAATATTAACGTCTTATGATGTTGTGTGCCTGCTGGGCAATAACTAAATCCACTACAGAATGTTACGTTTACACACATCCACAAATTATATGTAAACGCATCAGCTTTGTACAGCGTAATACTCACTACTCACTACTCTTTAGTACTTTTGAAAGGGCTACTTTTTACTCATACTTTGAGTAATATTTACAACAGATACTTTTACTCTACTTGCACTACATTTTTTGGCAAGTAATGGTACTTTTGCATGAGTATGATTTTTCAGTACTCTTTCCACTACTGCTGGTGTGCATCTTGAGACAAAACAAAGGCACTGATATATTTAAAAATCAAGCAGTGCAATTTTATTTAAGTTGAAACAGCTCAGACTTACGTTTAAGTCTAGGACTAGCCTTAAGCCGTGTTTGTGAAAACAGGGTTTAATGCGTCAAAATTATACATTTTTATTTTATGCTAAAAATCGTTAGAAGTCCAAAGACTATAGAATACACAAGACGTGTCACTCCTATAGTTTTTAATAGGGAAAAGTGTAAAGGTCATTATGGTGAATAAAACCCGCCTACTAGTACAGTAGGCAATCTTCGATCTCTATAGACTGACCAGATGTGTGCTTTTACTAAAGAATGTTGTAGTCAACAAACACACTGGAATCTCAGTGAATACTTGCTTCACAGACATAAGTAATATATCCACATAAAGCTTGAATTCTCTAGATTTAAACGAACTAGATACACTTGAAAACAAAAGTTTTCTAGTTTTGTTATCTGTATGAAACAAATGTGAGGTACAGTCCTTCCTGTCAAACACACATCGCATGACAGTACTCAAACGCCCACAAACTTGTAAACAAAGAGTCACTGTCATTTCTGGAGGAGATTCGCCATCCAAGACCAAGGACTACTTTAGAAGAGCAATGAGATCAGACGATCATTATCTAGAGCATGAATACATGTAACACGGCCATAAAT
Source organism: Danio tinwini (assembly GCA_903798205.1). NCBI lineage: Eukaryota > Metazoa > Chordata > Actinopteri > Cypriniformes > Danionidae > Danio > Danio tinwini. The sequence goes on along the minus strand of CAIGQZ010034999.1, from coordinate 11,929,101 downwards.
GAGGTTGGTGCCATGATCTTGTTCCCTTCGAGTGCGCATGCACATTAGCTTGGGCAAACCTGAAAAAAATGCAGATTTAGTTTGATTCAAACGTTTAGAAATGAAACATATGAGACAGCTGTTGCTTAATTTTATTAATGAAGTTTGGAAAACCGTTTTGGAAAATTTGATGTTTCCCCATTCAGACCGAGAAGTGCTTCAAGAATGGTCGCTGAGTGAAATGACTTGCCTTAAAGGAACTTTACGAATATCAAGTAAATACCATGAGAAGAGGGGGTCCTGGTAATATGCATTGCTAAGAAATCAATTTGGACTACTTAGATTTTATTTTAGGTATTTAGATTTTTTAATTTCTTTAATATTAATGTTCTTTGCAAAATGGTATACATTTTTAAAAGGTACACTATTGTACTGTATAGCTGTAGAAAACAGTATTGGGTCATTTTGTTTATATCACTATAGGCTCTGTAGGCTAGATCATCTCATTTCAAAGTGCTAGGTTCAGCTTGTCTGTACTTCGAAGGACTCACCTTTGAATGATTCAGTTCAATTCATCTTTATTTCTATAGCACTTTTATAATGTAGATTGTGTCAAAGCAGCTTAACAAAAAAAGTTTTAGTAAATTAAAACTGTGTCAGTCCAGTTTTTCAGAGTTGAAGTTCAGTTTAGTTCAGTTCAGTGTGGTTTAATTTTCACTGCTGAAATTAAAAACACTGAAGAGCAAATCCATTGATGCGCAGCTCTACAAGTCCCTAACTAAGCAAGCCAGTGGCGACAGTGGCGAGAAACAAAACTTCACCAATTGACTAAAGTGAACAAAAAAAAAAAAAAAACCTTAAGAGAAACCAGGCTCTATTGGGCACAACCATTATTCTTCTGGCCAAACTTCCTTTGTGGAGCTGCGGTCTAGGCGCCAGAGGCTGGACGTCCATCACGGAGAAGCTGAAGGTGTGAGTAGGGAATCAATCTAATGCTCTCCATTCCACCATGATCACCTCAGGATACGGCCTGGTCCAGGATTATGGATACCTTGGCATCATTTCTTCACAGGTCTTGGATCACATCAATGGCTCTGCATAATCTCTAGGGGCCTCAGGATGAGTATCCCCAGGTGGAAACAGAGAATCAAGAAAATAATTAGTGTAGCTGCTGTTCAGAGTGTATTTAAAGAGGATGCAGCCTCTGAAATGGGACACAGCTGAATTCAAGGACTTTACCACAACATGGTTCAATAAACACCATAGTATTTATTTTGAATTACTATAGTATTTTTCCATGCGCAAATATTATTATTTTTTGAATGATGAATGAATTGCGTGGAACCCTGCATTTTTTGCAGTTTGTGTTTATTTATTGTGACGCGGTGGTGCAGTGAGTAACACGTTCGCCTCACAGCAAGAGGCTTGCTGGTTCAAGCCTCGGCTGGGTCAGTTGGCATTTCTGTGTGGAGTTTGCATGTTCTCTGTTTGTGTGGGTTTCCTTTGGGTACTCCGGTTTCCCCCTGAGACACGTGTTACAGGTAAATTGGGTATGCTAAAGTTGACTGTAGTGTATGAGTGTTTGTGTGAATGAGTGTGTATGGGTGTTTCCCAGTGGTTGCTGCTGGACGGGCATCCGCTGTGTAAAAACCTATGCTAGATAAGTTGGTGGTTCATCCCCCTGTGGTGACCCCAGTTAATAAAATGACTAAGCCGAAAAGAAAATGAATGAATGAACGTTTATTTATGTCTAACGCAAACTTTGACCTGCCATTTTTATCTGTTTCCTCCTGTAGTTTAAAACAGACCGTACTTTTTTTTTTTTTACCTATAAAGGAATGTCTTATTTCCTCAAATACAATGTAACACAGCGTTTACTGCATTCTGTCAACACTTACACATAAAACAAACAGGACAAATGGACCAAACACTCAGAGATGTTATTATGGTGTCCATTCTGCCGAAAGCCCCCATTCCACAAATACGCTTTTAGTTTCCTCTTTTAACACTATGAGCAAGTCCCGGAGGACACGGCGGGAAGCCTGAATCCAAACAGCCAGCACAATCAACGAAATAGAAGTCTATCTACGGCCACTTTACTTGTGTTAGGATGCCAGATGAGAGCAAAAAGTAGTACACGAGCACATGATCTGAAGTGTTACACTACTTACACTTACATAATGGAAGCAGTGGGCAGCTGAAGCAGAGCCCCGTGACTCTCGCTGTTCACCCTTGGACGTGTTCCAATCGACACCCTACACCCTACGCAGGGCGCCACATGTGACATCACCAGTTGAGGGGGTTAAAAGTGTGCCAGGGGTCAGACTGAGAGAGTATTTGGCAACTATTTGGCTACACATAACCTCATTTTCAATCTTTGTAATGATCAAAAAATGCAACCACATTGGCTTGACATCAAATAATTGATTTCTGCTGCTTGTTCAAGCTACATATTTAAAGGTCTAGTGAAATTAAATTATTTTTTTTTTCAGAGGTATAAACCAGTATATTAGTTTTAAGGATATCTATAAGCTGATGTGCTACAAAACAATGACAACATTTGAGTTTAGAATATATTAAACTGATATAAACATCTAAAGCTTGCTGTTTTCTGCCTAATTCATCCACTTTTTTTTCTCATCACCTCATACTTCACTTTCTCCTGAAATCTTGACCAATCAGATGCTCCCTAGTATCTAACATGCCCTGTCCCCTTCAATATGTTTCTCATTTTCTTTTCATTTGATTCACTTAGCCAGCAGGCACACAACATCATAAGATGTTAATATTAGGTTAGATTTAAGTCGTGACGTCAGGTGAGTAAAATTTAATGTCTAGCCAGCTTCTAAGGACAGTGTTATTTTGATGTCCAATAGCAATGTCAAATGACATTGATATTTGGTTGATTTTAGGTTGTGCTGCAAAGTGACTAAAATACAACGTTGAGCCAACATCAAAAAACATCATATTGACGTCAAATTTGCTCGCTGTTCACCCTTGGACGTGTTCCAGTTGATATGCTACACCCTACGCAGTGCACCACATATGACATCATCGGTGAAGGGGGTTAAAAGTGTGCCATGGGTCAGACTGAGAAAAAACACTGATTGGACGTCGCACGAATTGGCCACACATAAACCATCTTTTCAACCACATTGATACATTGGATTGACATACAGTTGAGATCAAAATCATTAGCCCCCTGTACTGTATATATGTTCCCCAATTTCTGTTTAACAGGATGATTTTTTTTCAACACACTTATAAACAATCATTTTAATTGCTAATAGCTGATTTATTTTTCAAGATACTAGTATTCAGCTTAAAGTGACATTCAAAGGTTTACCTAAGTTAATTAGCCCACATCAAATGCTGGAAATTGGCCAAATGCAAAGACCAATTCAAAATAGGACCAGCTGACCATTAACCCTGGCCAGGTAGGACAGAATTCTGGCCCAGATTTGGCATAAAGCTGGCACAACAGGCATTCATCCGGCCCTGGCATATGCATGTGGGCCAAACATGGCCCGGGTTTCACAGAGGTTGCACTTTAAGGCAGCACATAAGACTTGGGTTAAATGTCCCACATAGCAAATGTTTTCAGGCCCAGCTCCGGGCCACTCAATAACTTGTGCTGAAGTGGCCCATAACTGAATTAAAGACAAGGGCCACACATGTGCCATAATCAGCTCAAATCTCAGCCAATTTATTACCCTTAACTGGCCTTGAACTGGGCCAAAACAGGCTTATTATTTGTACCAATTCTCAGCTATAAGTTAACCATATCAAAACCACCCTTTAACCAGAAACCCCAACAACTGAGCCATAACCCAGTCTAGTGTTACCTAAACAATGTAAACAATCGCTACACTGATCTGGGCCACACACCTCCCATCCACAACTGGCCCAAATGTAGTTTGCCGTCATGCATGCAGTGCCATCATTGCCATGCATGGCCCACATTCGGCTGACATTATGCATGCCAGTGCCAGCAACACGCAAGCAGTGCCATAATGAGGCCACATTTGGGCGAAGTCTGTTTGCTATGTGGGGTAGTATTTGGCCCAGATGTTAAAAATTTATATGTGGGCCACATAAGTTTGGCCTATCTTGACCCACTTTTCAAATACTTTTAAGATTTTTTTGAGTAAAGAAAAAGTTCTTCCAATTGGGTCGCTTTAAGAAAAAGCGCGGCCATAAAGTGAAATGCTTCATGGGTTTATCAAATTCAAAATGTAGTTGTGACAAACCAACATATAGTTCAGGCCCAGTTATAAGTTATTAACTTGGCTGAGACTTGGAGTAGATATGGTCTATGTTTGGCCCTTGTATGGAAGCCAGACTTAGTCCAATCATGCACCGTGATTCAATGCGGCATGTGGGCCAAGCAAAAGCTGATTGTGTGGGCCAGATCTGGGCCAGAGGAATTGTGCTATGTGGGTGGCCTACCAGTGAGTGTACTAGGGAACAGCGTAACTGAACAGATTCAAAGGACTACCAACAACGTACTTGGAGAGACCAAACCAGGAGCATGCACTGCAAAAAGTGCTCTTCTTACTTAGATTTGTTTTCTTGTTTTTAGTCTAAATAGGAAAAACCTCTTAAATCAAGAAGCATTTTCTAGACAAGCAAAACATGTTGTCTTGTTTTAGGAAATAATATGTCAAAATTAAGTGAGTTTTACCTTAAAACAAGCAAAATAATCTGCCAATGGGGTAAGCAAAATAATCTTGTTATTCCTTTCGACATACGATTATTTCTTAAAACAAGACAATATGTTTGGCTTGTCAAGAAAATGCTTATTGATTTAAGAATTTTTAGACATTTGGACTAGAAACAAGACAAAAAATCTAAGTAAGAAATCATTTATTGAGAAACAAATTTGGTGGTGGAACGAACAAGTGCCAAGGATCATAAAATGGCGTCAAACAAAAAAAAAAAAGAAAAGAAAAAATAGAAGTAGCAAGAGCAACATCGGCCTACTACATCCAACTATATGCTGACCTAGACAAGCTGAACAAGTGAACAATCTCTTTTGCATTGCAAAGCCACAATGAAACTGCTCAACGCAAGCTCATACAGACTGCACATTTCAATCTGACCTCTCTTTGTGGCTATAGACCTACATTTTTTTACACTGAAAGCAAAGGCCACTAAAAGTAGTGCAATCGTGACGAATGAAATCAACCTTTGCTTTATTATCTCTAAGAGTCAATGGTACATCCATTGGCGCTCTGCACTGATATTGGCACGACTTGCCCAATTAAAAATGGTCATTAAGCTCGCGCCGCAATGACAGCGACCATGAGTAACATGCATTTATGAGTCTTGGCATAACCTCATTCGGTCTTTATGCCGTCTTTATGAGGCCGCCTTTCAAAGAGTTGGAAACGTGTGGCATATTAATTTATTTTTAAACCTCATTTGATTGCGATTGCCAAGACTTTGACACACTGCGTCCTAAAGAGCCACATGAGTGATGAAAGATGTCTCCTCCATTTAAAGCTCACTGTCCTTAACGGTCACATACTGTACACAACAAAACGACCAGACAGCTTGATGGTCTCGTAGCCCTGTCCAGAGTGTCATTTTACATGTATAAAATTCCACCCATGTGACAAAATGTACTATTGAGTCTATACGAATGGAAAATAGCAGTGCTCTGTCTCTCCATTTAATTCAGTGCCCTTCCAGCCGCAACCCAGTACTGGGAAACACCCATACACACTCACATTCACACCCACACACTCATACACTACGGACAGTTTAGTTCATTCAATTCACCTACAGTATAGTGCATGTTTTTGCACTGTGGGGGAAACTGGAGCACCCGGAGGAAACCCACGCCAACACGGGAGAACATGCAAACTCCACACAGAAAACAGAAATGCCAACTGGCCCAGTCGGGACTCGAACCAGCAACCTTCTTGCTGCGAGGCGGGAACTATACCTCCTTGCTGTGGCCGTAGTGTATGCGTGTGTATGGGAATGAGTGTGCATAGGTGTTTCCCAGTACTGCTTTGTGGCAGGAAGGGCATCCACTGCATAAAACATATGCTGAAATAGTTGGGGGTTCATTCTGCTGTGGCGACCTCTGAAATTGAGACAAATCCAAAGTAAAATGAATGCATGAATGAATCAATGAATAGACAAATTATGTGGAAAGATGTGGTAATGGGGTGGGGAAAATAATAAGCTTGCACTTCAGCCCACTCCATTTAGATCATGTTTTCAGTGTATGATTTTTTTGTTCAAAATAAAAATAAATCAAATTAAATCAAAACTGTGTTACTTTGATTATAAAAAGGCTCGAAACACTTTAAAGCACTGATTTAAAAAGTATGTGACTTGCTCCAAGTTTCTCTGGCGGGAAGCTCTGAAAGGTCATTATTCCTCTATTGTTAATTGGTAGAAAGTATTTAGGTTACATGATTAGTAGATTAATTACGTCAACTCTGTTACTGTGATTTTTTTGCGAATTTCCCATTCACTTTTTAACAATAATATGATGAAAGTGCATAAAATTTTGTTCATAAGTGCCATGTGGTATCTTGTTTGAGGTTAGCATCTTGAGCTAAAGCACAAAATGGTGGCATATGTCAACTCTGTTATTGTCAGCTCTGTTGGTTGTTCAAAAGGTGTAACGATAAGTTAAACAACAATTATTAACAATCAAATGTTCCCTATATCAACTGAGCATTTTGCACAATTTTAAAGTAATAATAGTTTCAGTTTACCGTAAAATACATTTGCTGTATAATATTCCGGTTTAAGGAAAACAACTGAAATGTACATCCAATTCGAAATCAATTATACAGTATAATGTGGCTTAACACACTGTTAATGATTTTTGTAAATTACACAGTATTTAACTGTAATAATAATAATATTAATATTATTAATAATAATACATTTTGTTTATGATATGCTTTTCTTAATCTTAAAGCACCACAAGATATACAACAGCAAATAAAATTGAAGAGAATTACAAGCTTGCATTAAATCCCAGTGTGGTGAGGGGGCGTAGCCGAGAGCCATGTGAATGAAACGAGGCCCGCCACAGATGAGAAACACCTGTGGTGCACACCAGCCTCGAATCCCACGGAAGGAGCTCTGCCATTGTTCCTCCTCTTATAGTCCAGAGGAGGACGAGAGAGGACCTGGCCAGAACCTATTGTTTTACTTTTGCTTTCAGTTTCACTGAGACTGTCGTCTGTTTGTTTTATTTCATTATTAAAAACTTATTAAAAGTTGTCGGTTCTCCGCCTTCTTCTTCTCGGTGGCCAGGTGACCGTAAACTTCATTACAGTGGTGCCAAAACCCTGGAGAAGATAGGACACGTTGTCCAGTTGCCCTCGCTGCTGAGAGGGAGGGCGAGTGTTCGGAAGTTATCCCGAGTGGGGGAGAAACCCGTTTGTCTGCCCAAAGTGCCGGGTCGGCCCGAGGCTGGCGAGGAAAGGATCTGCCTACTGCCGGCTCCCAGAATGAGGAGGAGCAGGAGACTCGAGGGAGGTTCTGAAGAGAGGCATCCCAAAGAAGCCGGGGGAGTCGCCACGATCAGCCAAAAGCCTGCTTCCATCCACCGAAGTGGGAGCAAAGCAGGAGACCAGGAGTGCCGCCAGCCAGGAGAACCGCCGCCGGACACCAGAAGATGGACGGGTGGATAGATTCCTCCACAAGGCTCCCAACACATTGTCAGATCTCTGAGCTAGTGGAAGACTGAGGGACAGCATGTCTGGAGAACCAAACCCCATTTTTTTGTTACCTCTTTCCCCTCTCAGTGTACTCTATCTTTCCTCCTTTTTTTCCCATCTCCTTTTCTCTCTGCCCGTCTCTAAGGTCTCGCAGGTGCTGTGGCACCAAGCTGGGGGCCGAAGGTGAACCTAACAAACTACATTACATTAAAGTTACCATGGGTAATTTCCTAATTCATATCATAATATTTCAAAATAAACAGAAAACATGACTTTAAATCATATTAACTAATGCAGTACAACTTTAAAAATTAATAATGTAATGCAATATAAACAATCAAATTTATACCACAGTGGAGTTCAATGCTGAACACACTAGTCAAGCAGAATCTGCCATGACTTGATATGCTCACCCAAGTCTCTGCATTGCTGGGTGACAGTTTGTACATTTAAACTAAATCGGATTAATTTAATTGACACATTTCATTTTAGTTAGCTTTTTAACAAGAAAACAAACAAAGGGTTACATTTAATTCGAATTGACAATCTCGAAGCATGCCCATCATTCTCCCTCTCTTCTCAGATGGGACGGTGGGCCAAATCAAAGGTTACCTTGGGCCAACTTTGGCCCAAGTTTAGGCATCACTGCATTACACAATAAAACAATAAAATACAATAAATAAGCAAAATGTTACCAACTGCATAAAAGTGACAGTGATAATCACAAATTAAATGCTAGTATGAACTGAACTATGTAATATGAACTGTATTTTACTCAGTGATGGAAAGAGTACTGAAAAATCATACTCAAGTATAAGTACCATTACTTGCCTAAAAATGTAGTGCAAATAGAGTAAAAATATATGTTGTAAGTCATACTCAAACTATGAGTAAAAAGTAGACCTTTTAAAAGTGCTCAAAAGTAGTGAGTAGTGAGTATTATGCTGTCAAAAGCTGATATGTCTGTATGTAATTTGTTCATGTGTGTGTAAACGTAACATTCTGTACTGCATTTAGTTATTTCCCAGAAGGCACACAACATGATGAGGCATTGATATTAGGTTAGATTTAGGTATTAATGTCAGGTGACCAAAGTTAATTGTCATTGTCAATAATGACATTAAATGACGTTGATTTTTGGTTGATTTTAGGTTGGTAGAGAGTAACCAAAATTCAGCGTCGAGCCAACATCTTAAACCAACGTCATATATGACTTCAAATACTGACATTTATTCATCAGGTACGACAACCAAAATCCAAAGTCTGATAGATGTCATAGGGGTAACGTTTATAAAATGTCAAGCTGTAACATCATTAGATATTGATATTTGGTTGGTTTTAGGTTGGACATTGGATATTGATGTTGGCTTGACGTTGAGTTCTGACGTCAACCCAATTTTCATTTCCAAACAAAATGCAAAGTCCCCATGCTGTTAGGGTTCAACGTCAATCAGACGTCATGTTGACGCCTTGTACCTGCTGGGTGTTTAAGGCCATTTCGGTCATCACACAGCAAACATCCGTCATTTTCTCATCAGTGACCTGCATCTAAACAGTCTCTGGGTCAATGTGCGTAAACATTTTGAACATCTTCATGGACACTTTTAATACTTTCAAACAGTTTGCTGCAATTATAAAGTGCACACGTCTTGAGGTAGTTCATTATGATGCAATTAACCGTCTACGGTATGTGCGATTTGATTGGACAGGAATACCAGGACGGATTTTTCTAATCGCCATTGACAAGAGAAATAAAGTAATTACTGCAGGTTGAAAGAAAGTAGTGGAGTAAAAGTACAGCTACTGCACTAAAAATGTACTCAAGGACAAGTAAAAGTACACATTTTTAAAACTACTTTTCTCAGGAAATTACAATTCCTGAGAAAAACTACTTTAATTACAGCAATTTGAGTAGTTGTGACTAGTGACTTTACACCACTGATTTTACTCTAAGACAGTTATGTGGTAAGTTACTGTATTTTAAAGTTGCATTGTGAACTCTTTATTTTACAGTAAAGATATACATACAATTCTGTGATTATGCATACAGCAAGATAAACGGTGCTGTAAATGGAAATACAGTATTTTTGCAATTGTAATCGATTTACAATAAGTTACTCGCAAACTACAGTAAGTTACAGTAAGGAAATTGTTAACAGTGCAATTAATCCTTTTAAAACATGCATGTATTTTAAGTATATACTTGTTTACCAGACTACAGTGTATATACTGTATACAATATTAAGTGGAATGTATGTCCCCTGAATGCAATGAAGAGATGCTAAATGTTGCATAAAGTTAATGTACACGTGACTGTACACCTTCCAGTCATTTATTACACGCTCCCTCCCCCTCTTTGCCTCCTTTATAGCCACCAGTCTGTTGCTGCGTGCCACATTTAAACCCCTGCTCACTTTGGAGGCAAAAAGCATTTTTAGGCAAGTCTCCAGCTGGCCAGCAATCTCTGTCTTTGGCTGGAGACGGACAGAAGGTATGGTGCCATGATAAGGACAGCTGGCCCCAGCATCTCTATGAGCTTGCGTGAGAAAGCACAGATACCTTTTAAAGCATGTTATTCTCTCTTAAGGAAAGCCATAATGACAAAGGCAAAAATAAGAGAGATATCAGGAGGGGATTGTTTACTGTTTGGGTTGTCAGATATTGTCGGTTTTGCGGACACTGAACTTGCGTAGAGCACAACGTGTAATTTGTTTGTTATTTCTTGTAAAACTGAATTAAGTAAACATTACTGATAAGCAGTTAATGGGTGGTTTAAAATAGCAACGTCAGTATAGATACTATAGTATAGAATAAATATAGTATAGAACTAAACTCTTATGCTGGGTTCACACCAAACGAGAGAAGGACCCTTTTCACAAGACGCGTTTAGCGGTCATCAGCATCTTAAATCCTTTAAGGTTTTATTTTAAATTGTATGAACATTTACAGTTAAAGTAAGAATTATTAGCCCCCATTACATTTTATTTATTTATTTTTTTCCCAAATGATGTTTAACAGAGCAAGGAAATTTTCACAGTATGTCTGATAATATTTTTTTCTTCTGGAGAAAGTCTTATTTGTTTTTATTTTGACTAGAACAAAACCTTTAGTTTTTTAAGAACCATTTTAAGGACAAAATTATTAGCCCCTTTAAGCTAATTTTTTTCGCGATAGTCTACAGAACAAACCATCGTTATACAATAACTTGCCTAATTACCCTAACCTGCCTAGTTAACCTAATTAACCTAGTTAAAGGTGCTGTATGCAAGTTTTTGACTCTTCTAAAGCATAAAAATAACATAATATCTTTGCAGATATTTAAGAAACATCCCAAGTGAACATACTTGTTTAACTGAAAAACAATGCTGAAGTCAGATATTCTGCTTTGAAAATGGTTTTTCTGTGCCGGAACGCTGTCTCTGTTTAGGTAAATTTAACCTGCACAATGCCAGTTCAGCCAATTATAATTCAGCACACCAAGTTACCTTGTTGGAAAACAGCGTATTTCATTCATTCATTCAGAAAGGCTCTGAAAGCATGCATCCGTGACCAAAATGCGACAGTGTCAGTGGACAGTGTCAGATGTTAAAATGAGACAGATTCAGTTCCACATGAGGTTATTAATTAGCAAATGATATAAATATTACGAACGTTAGCAGGTTACATTGTAACCGCGTGTCCTAACAACACGCTTTGTAACTAGATACGCAGTGATGAGCAATTTGGCTGTTTGCACCAGACGAAACACGACAGAAATTTAAATACTTTTAAAAGCACAGAGTATGCACTCACTCATGAAACGGTAAGGTTTATAATCTATTTAATACATGTTAACCCTCTTTAACATCATTAAATGTAGATGCTGAATCACTGATATGTGTTTAGATCTAAAGTTCAATTTCAGACGGTTTATTGTATTTTCCAGATCTGAGGTGAACTATCTGCTGCTGCTTTCAGTATATGGCAATAAATGTCATGTAAAATGGCATTCAAACTCACATTGTTAGCATTTAGCACTGAATAAAGCATGATTACTGTCATAGGTTTCTGTTGTTCAGCTGTGAGAAATAAAAGACGTTTCTAATATATTAATTTGAGTTGTTGGGTAGGACAAAAACTCCTTTTGATATGGAAAATATTCCCTCTATCGCGTGTCGTTGCTTTTATTTAAAACACAGTTTAATCACTCACTCCTGTACTCAATCTGGCATCCCGCGCTGGCGTTTGTTTTGATCCAGGAGTGCAATACCTAGTTCAACCACTCAAACTTACATACATACATACATACTGCACCTTTAAGCCTTTAAATGTTACTTTAAGCTGTATAGAAGTGTCTTAAAAAATATCTATTCAAATATTATTCACTGTCATCATGACAAAGATAAAATAAGTCAGTTATTAGAGATGAGTTATTAAATATTTTGCTTATAATTATGTTGGTAAAAATCTTCTCTAAAATGGAAATTGGGGAAAAAATAAACAGGGGGGCTAGTAATTCTGACTTCAACTGTATATGTATTTATGTTTGTATTATATCATCTTTGCATCAAATTACAAAAAATTGAATTAACGCTTGTGCGCTGTGTTTGCAATGCAGCGTCTATGGCAGAACAGTCAATTTCAACCCAGGCTTGTGGATACGTACCCAGGTCTATATTTCTGGGGACATCGAAATACGTAACCGGATGTACATCTGCTCGCAGTTTTTGTTTTTGCAAATCCACCAGAGGCCGCTGTGATGATCTTTTTGATGATCTCAAACTTCTCTCGCGCTTCTCTCTCTTGCGTAAATTTACCAGAGGGTGCAATATACACTGCAGCTGACCAGCAGTGCGTTTCCCAACAAGGACAAAACTCGCTGCTGAACTATTATAGTACGATGCATCGTTTGGGAAAAGAACAATGTAGTGATAAATGTTTCCTAAAACCCTAGTTGCTTTGCCGTTTGATTCATTGTTTGAACCACGTTAGTTATAACGTAAAATGTCTCTAATGTGGGTAGAAACCTCTTTAGAAAAAAAAAAATTTTTTTGTGCAAATTATATTGTTTTACATGCACAAGCTCTTAAAAAAATCCAATATTAGTTTTGGTAAAACATGCACTCGTAAACAGCACACATAGGGCCTATGTTTCCTTTACAAATATTATTTTGAATATTCCATACTTTATTCTAAAACATAAACTAGCTAACATGTATTTTATTTTCTTATAAAAATCATATAAATCGTAAACCATTGTCATTTACAGTAGACAATATATTAAGAAATTTAAGAAATCCTGCTTAATTATAATAATTATAACTATAATAATAATAATTATTGTTATTATTATTATTATTATTATTATTATTATTATTATTATTAATGTTTATTTATGTATGATTTTATTTTCTTTTTTTTTGAAAAGTCTACTTTTACAATTTGACACATTTAAAATTTACAATTTGACACATTTAAAATTTAAAAAAATCTAACCAGCAGGCCCATGTCAGTAGGCTACATTTCTTAAAAAAACAACCTACTATAAATTACAGTTTTTCTCAGTGGCTTTGGTGCATTTCTCACAACACTATTTACATTTGTACAACAGTTACTGCATTTCTCAAAACAGTTATTTGAATTACAGTCATTTGTGCTCATCATAGCAGCAGTTTCTCATTCCTTCCAGCAAATTGCGAATGCTTTTGGACATGCATCAACTGCTTTAATATAACTCTCTGCTGTTTATAACATTATCATTTACTTATGTCATGTCAGTCAAAATAACTAAACTTGTGGATGTTGAATAGTCATTCCAAATAAAACTAATAGTCCTCATTTCATTACTCGAGTCATTACACACACACATGTTGAACTAGTTGTCAAAATCTGTCAAGCTCATTTTATTAAAAAACTTTAAATCTTTTTTTTTTTTCCTGAAAATGTCTTCTAAATTGAACAATTTGATGAATGATCTACAGACGTGTGTATGTTGTAGGTTCAGTTCCAATATGTACTGCAATGTTGTTTACAGTTGTGCACAGCTCTACCCAAAGGGAGTTTATGTTTGTTTTAAATAAGGGTGTGTTTATTCTTCTGCACAATGCTGTGAATAAATTTGAAGTGTAAAGAGCATCTGCAGTAAAAATGTGAAACATACATATTCAGTGTGTTGTACTCAGATACTTCACTAAATGCAGTGATGTCTAACTTTGCTGTAGTTTTACTCCCCACTTGGGTAGCAGGTGGCCTCCGCAGCGTCCTCCCTATCGGGACTGCACGCTCCCCAACGTACTGTCGTATTAAATTCCTAGAAATTATTCTAGACGCATTTGCGGCTACCGAATGCTATAGTAGAATAGTAGAATGCTATATATTTTTATTTTCACAAGCTTTAGAGATGTAACGTTTTTAAACGCTTTTAAATAAAAGGTCACCTATAGCTTTCGTTATGAGCCACGGCTGTGTTCAAAATGGCATTTAATGTTTTCAAAGTGCCCTGCGAAGGGAGCGCAATTGTCAATATGAAGATCGCTAAAACTGAACTGTAAAAAAATACTTTAAAAGCAAATTACAACTAAGAGAGATTACTTTAATGTATTATTTTTAACATCATTTCAAGTTTAAACGTTGGAACCTTCAAAATGAATAGGGCATAGGGGGGATAACTGGGAACAGAACACAGCCAGGAACTCTGCTGCTAACTACAATTCTAGAGGTGTAGTTGCAAGCATACAAGTTTGCAACGCAGTTTGTGAATGTTCGTTGGAACGACAGATTTGGGAAATGCAAAATTAACAAACTATGTTTGTAATGACAGAACTTGCGACCTTGGTTGGCTAACTATGGTTTTCGGAAACAAAGCCCAGGCCAGCTTGCTGCAGACTGACTGACCCACCCACCCTCTTCCCTAATCCCAACCGTGTTTTCAAAAGCAATCTAGAAAAAAAAGCCATCATGGCATTTCACCACATTTTTCAACCTGTTATTTATTTTTATTATTATTTTTTTCTAGTTTTAATTATTTATTAATTTACTTATTTAATTATTTGTTTATTTATTTACTTATTCATTCATTTATTTATTTATGTATTTATTTATTTATTTATTTATTTATTTATTTTACTTATTTATTTATTTATTTATTGATTCATTCATTTATTTATTCATTTACTTATTTTAATTTATTTTTTTATTTACTTATTTATTTATTTATTTATTCATTCATTTACTTATTTATTCATTTACTTATTTATTTATTTACCAAATTATTTATTTATTTATTTATTTATTTATTTATTTATTTATTTATTTATTTATTTGTTTGTTTATTTATCTAATTACTTTTGTTTAACCTGTTTTCTGGAACCATTATTTTTAAATTAAATTCATGTCCTGGTTTACAGTTTTTTGTTTGTTTTTTTTTTCATTCTGACATACACATCATATTGCAAACATTGTAATATGGGTAATAAATGATGTCTCATACAAGTCTGCCAGATCCAGAAGTCTTAATAACGCTCTGCTCGACCTATAAATGAACAGTTGTCCTCGTTGATCTCTGGAAATCCTCCCCTAACTTCAACATATTTGTCATTCTGACACAACAATTACAGCAGAAGGACACGTCCACTTCAGCAACCTTCTTGACTAGAATAGATCAGTATAATTAATTTGCTCAGGATTATTATAAGGTGGCACAAATCCGCGGATTGCGCTGATAAGGAGAGGTGGCGTCGTTATCAGTGAAACCATTATCCTCCTCAATTAAGATGAAGATGTAAATCCCTGAAGAGGAACTGCTTGTCAAAAAGAGGCCGGGGATTTGTCTCAAAACTCAGAACAAACTCTGCTATAGTTGAAGCATTGTTGAAATCACAGCTCATGTTAAAACTATACGATTAAAACCATGAGCTTAAATATATGGAGGGGGTAATGTATAGTATTTTTATGTATGATATGTCCTATGACAGGATTAAAACAGGAGCCATTTACATAAAAAAATAAATAAATTACCTATCTGTTGGGTTTGTCCATGTTTGACCCAGCTTTGGGTTAAAAACAGCATTTTTTGGGGAATGAAGCATACGTTTTTTTAACAGGAGTCCCATTTTGTGGACGTTCAATCAGGTTTATTTTGTACAATAGCATAAGAGGGTAAACCATGAGCCATTTAAATAACATTTTTCAACAAATCCTCTGGGTTTGTCTATGTCTGACCCAGCATTGGGTTAAAAACAGCATTTTTAATGATGCATACTTTTTTAACAGTCGTCTTATTTTGTGGACGTTGAATCAGGGTTATTTTGTACAATAGCACAACAGGGTTAAGACAGCAGCTCTTTACATAACTTATTTCAACCCATCAGTTGGGTTTGTCTATATTTGACCCAGCAATATGTTAAAAACCGTTTTTCTTTTTTAATAAACCATACTTTTTTAACAGGGGTCCTGTTTTGTGGACGTTCAGTGAGGTTTATTTTGTACAATAGCATAATAGGGTTAAAACAGGAGCTCTTTACATAACATATTTTAACCTATCTGTTGAGTTTGTCCATGTCTGACCCAGCATTGGGTTAAAAAACAGCATTTTTTAAATAATGAACCATACCTTTATTAACAGTAGTCCCATTTTGTGGACATTAAATCAGGTTTATATTGTACAATAGCATAACAGGATAAAACTGAGCTATTTAAATAACATTTTCAACCAATCTGTTGGGTTTGTTTATGTCTGACGCAGCCATGGGTTAAAAACAGCATTTTTTTTTAGAATAAAGCATGCTTTTTTAACAGGAGTCCCATTTTGTGGACGTTCAATCAGGTTTATTT
>CAIGQZ010034999.1:11898699-11908887 GCA_903798205.1 Danio tinwini | reverse complement strand
TGTGTGTGTGTGTGTGTGTGTGTGTGTGTGTGTGTGTGTGTCTGTGTTTGTGTGTCTGTGTCTGTGTCTGTGTCTGTGTCTGTGTGTGTGTGTGTGTGTGTGTGTGTGTGTGTGTGTGTGTGTGTGTGTGTGTGTGTGTGTGTGTGTGTGTGTGTGCGTGCGTGTTTCTGGGTGGTTTTCAGCTGCTGGCGTCTGGCGCTGCTGTCAACACACTGAAGGTGCTCAAAACGCTGTTAAAACCAAGTCTTGAGGACAGAATCTCTCCACCGTGGCCTCCAAACGTTTGTGAAACATTTGGCAGCACTGCTCTGAAAAAGGCTGAAGGAACTGGAAGAGGAGCGGATGTGAAATTATATCTGGGGCTTTGTTGAAGCTTATCGGGGCCACACTAGGGGCATTTTGGGGCCACTTTCGAGAAGCGTGACGAGAGGGACATATTCGTCACATGTATATTTATAGCATTACATGGATCTACGGCTGCTTTATCTTTTTTTAACTAAACTACGGTGGTCGAGAGATCTTAAATGCTCTGCAAGTTAAGAAAACACAAGCATATAGAAAAACACTAAAAGATCAATGAAAGTAAACATCAAACTAATTCTCAAAGGACGTTACAATACAGAAACGCGACAAGGGAATACAATGGAAATGTGTTATGGACCCAACCCAAACTCATTGGAAATATGTGCTCAAGGCTACATTTTTGAGAACTGACAAATATTAATGCAGTTTTTGGTTTCACAAATCCACTAGCAGGGTTTTTGAGGAGTCTTAAAAAGTCTAAAATGTTAAAATCGAAATTTTAGGCCTTAAACTCGCTGTTATAGGTCTTAAATATTTTTGTACAGGTCTTATTTTTCCGATGTCTGTGTAACGCTACATCTAAAGCTCATTTAAATTCATTCATTATTTTTTGTTATTGTTGCCTGGTTTTTGTGGTGTTGTAGTTCTTTATTTCAATAGTCCAAATGTAATGTGCGGTATTACAACTACAAATAAGACCAACATAAAATAGCCAATCAGCTTTCTGCACGCTGAATGTGACGTCATCGCTGCGGAAGTTCGCTTTGGGTGCGCGTGACATGATTTCAGCTGGCGGACTGCACATTTTTTGAGACTCAGGCGAACAGTTCGCACGGCGCCGCATTTGATTTGAGTTGAATATGAATCACTTTGAAAAGGTGTTTAGTCTGAAACAGTACGACTGTACAGAAATCTTTATGATCCGTCCATGTGAGATGAAAAAAATAACCAGATGAACAATAATTCCTGGCTTGAAATTGCAACAGCAGTGAGAAAGGAAGAAAGTTTTTGTTGAAGTGGAGACCCAGGTGGTTTTAATATTACAGAAATATGTTTTTCCACCATTTATAGGTTTTACACTGATATACGGTTTTGAATTTAAAACAATTTAATAGTAACAAACTACAATTAATTAACAAATAATTTATTTGATAACTGGAAAGGAATATTTGAACCAATCGGTTTACAATGCTGATGCCCTATTTTTCTTTATTGGTGATAATGGTCAGGAATGTTGGACCATTACTGCCTTTTTAGCTTATAAATAGAGGACACAAACTAGCCAGACAGTAATGTGTGAATTGGGGAGTGGACAAAATAAAAAAAAATCAGTATTTTTAGTAAGTGTACTTTTTTTTTGCCTTTATTCTTTCCATAAAAAGTATAATTGTAGAGCAACCCATGTTCTGTTGTCATTAATATTTAGCTTTAATTGAGAGAACTGACCGAGATACGAACAAAACCATGTGATGCATCAAAGTTTGATTAAAAAATCTTGAATGGTTCTAAATATGTTCATTAATTCAGCTTAGTCCCTTTGCTAACCTGGGGTCGCCACAGTGGCATGAACCACCAACTTATCCAGCATGTGTTTTATGCAGCCGATGCCCTTCCAGCTGCAACCCATCACTGGAAAACACCCATAAACTCTCATTCACACACATACACTACGGACAGTTTTAGTTTAGCCAATTCACCTGTACCGCATGTGTTTAGACTTGTGGGGGAAACCGGAGCACCCGGAGTGAAGAAAAATAAATAGTAAATACTAAAAATAAAAGTTTTGTACTGCTAATGTAAAGTGTAAATGAATTACAGTAAAGATACTGTAAAATGGTCATACTGTAAAATTAAAAAAAATTTATTTTACCCTAAAAATAAGTTATAGTAAGGCTATTTAACTATAAAATGAAATTGCGGTAAGGCCCTGCTACTGCAGAACACATTTACAGGTAAGTTACTGTAAAGGGGCAGATGCGGTATCAACAGTGCTGCCAGTAAGTTACCGCAAAAATACAATAGAATGTTCATAAGTGTATTGTCAAGCAAACATAGCCTTACACTGCATTGAGCATACACATTTTACCAGTTCTCCATTTCCATGAGAATCAAACCCACGATATTGAATACTATTTCAGCTTCAGGAAAACATTTGAGCTCCAGGAATGCTCAAAATCCATCATCTAATCCAGCTCCAAACTTATGATGCACCTGGCAATGAAAAGGATTTTGAGATGACGTTTCATTCGACTCCCACAGAAAGCCCACTCTTTCTATATTACTTCTGTGAGTCTCTGCTACATATCGCAACACAGATGTTTTTGATTAAACTACTCTAAAAGTATGTGCCATCATCTTCCTTTCAGTGAATTAAAAGATTTAGATAAGCCCTGGTGATTAAGAGTTGGAGGACGGGTCTGCTGGCAAATCCCTTCCAACAGCTTCCCAATATTTTTTTTTCTTATGCATTCTGTTATCTGTGCTGGTAAAACTAAAATATTAATGCTTCCCTATCTGCTGCTGACATCCTGCAGTTTTAATAATGCTTTAAATATATGAGATAAAAAAAAAAAACATTTGAGCCATGTTATCTTTAGAAGGTAGTATTCTAATATCATAGCATATTATATCTCTTTATCTGTCTGGTCATTTTGATGAGAGATAAGCAGAATCTAGTTTCTATATTATGAAGATTGTATTCTGACTTTCTCAAAATTACAAGTTTATACATTCTCACAAATCTGATTTATTTTTTGTATTTTTTTTCCTTTAGAATTGCGACTATTTACCACATTTACACATTTAGGTTTAGGTCTGGTCAAGTCTACTTCACTTATTGGTATTTTGACTTTATTTGTAATTCTTATTCAAATTTTGGAGTCTATTATATGATACTTTTGAATATATGTATGTATGTATATATATATACATACAGTTGAAGTCATAATTATTAGCCCCCCTTTGATTTTTTTTTCCTTTTTTAAATATTTCCCTAATGATTTTTAACAGAGCAAGGACATTTTCACAGTATGTCTGATAATATTTTTTCTTCTGGAGAAAGTCTTAATTGTTTTTTTTAATCTAGAATAAAAGCAGTTTTTAATTTTTTTATAAACATTTAAGCTATTTTTTTTCGATAGTCTATAGAACAAACCTACCTAGTTAAACTAATTAACCTAGTTAAGCCTTTAAATGTCACTTTAAGCTGTATAGAAGTGTCTTGAAGAATATCTAGTCAAATATTATTTACTGTCATCATAGCAAAGAAAAGAAATCAGTTATTAGAGATGAGTTATTAAAATTATTATGATTAGAAATGTGTTGAATTTTTTTTTCTCTCCATTAAACAAAAATAGGGGAAAAAAATAAAGAGGGAGGCTAATAATTCAGGGGGGCTTATAATTCTGACCTCAACTACATCTCAAAACTGACTATTTTTCTTTGTATGTCTAAGTTTATGTATAGTAGTTCGGACTTTATTGCAATTTTACAAGATTTTTTTTTTGTTGCAATACATTTATTATTATTATTCATTCATTAATTTTCTTGTCGGCTTAGTCCCTTTATTAATCCGGGGTCGCCACAGCGGAATGAACCGCCAACTTATGCAGCACGATTTTACGCAGCGGATGCCCTTCCAGCTGCAACCCATCTCTGGGAAAATTATTATTATTATTATTATTATTATTATTATTATTATTATTATTGCTATTATTATTATTAATTGCAACCTAATTTCTGTATTTATAGTCTCAAAATTCTCAAAAATATAAAATGTAACTATGAAAGCTACTGGTCATATACTTAAATAAATACAACCCCAAATCAGACAGTATGGAAAATGCCAATAAAAAAGAAAGTAGTGATTTCCACATTTACTTTGACTTGTGTTTTGTTGCAGACAATATGAACACAAAATATTCTATGTTTTGTCTGGTCAATTTCATTTGTAAATACACAGACAATCAGACCGGCAACACATTCCAAAAATAACTTGGCACAGGAGCAATTTGGGGCTAGTAATCAGGGTCAAACTGGTCAAATAATGATGTGATTTGAAACAGGTGATGTCAACAGGTGATTGTAATTATGATTTGGTACAAAAACAGCATCCAAGAGAGGTCTAGTCCTTTAGGGAGCAAAGATGGGTCAAGTATTGCCAACAAATAAGTGAAAAAATTATATATGTTCCTCAAAGAAAGAGAAAGACATTTGGATATTTCACCTTCAGTAGTGCATAAAATAATTCAGAGATTCAAGGAATCTGGAAAAATTTGTCTGCATAAAGGACAAGGTCGTAAACCTAAGCTGAACTACTGTGATCGCCAATCCCTCAGGTGGCACTGAATCAAGAATCCTCATTCATACAAACATAGCCTTACACTGCATTGAGCGTACACATTTTACCAGTTCTCCATTTCCATGAGAATCAAACCCACGATATTGAATACTATTTCAGCTTCAGGAAAACATTTGAGCTCCAGGATTGCTCAAAATCCATCATCTAATCCAGCTCCAAACTCATAATCAAGAATCCTCATTCATATTCAAGCGAGATCTGTGGTACCTTTGTCAAGTACCACAATATATTACATATAGTTACATCCTCAAATGCCAGTTAAACTGTGCCAAAACGAAGTCCTATGTTAACAGTAGAGCTGTAATCGGTCCATAAAAGTTAGGCCCGATTGGGGCCCAAGCCCGACAGAATTCAGCCCGAGCCTGAAAGGTACATTTTGATTGACAGCTTTATAAAGCCAGAACAAGTTTACAGCCTGACATTATTCAAATGTGCACATGCACACAGCTCTTTTGCCTTATTTCAAGAATCAGTCATTTATATGTTTTAACGTAATTTATTCATAACAAATGTAGGCTATAGGCCACTTGGAAGTTGAAACAGAGAAATAAAATAAGTCCTCTGTAACATCTCAGCACTCTAAATAGGCCTAGGTACATAGACTTAGCCTTTAAATTAGCCAATACACCAATAAAAATAAGTTTGTCTTAACAAATTAAATTAAAATATATTATAAATGATGACGGGTATTAGTCAATAACGATATTAAGATAAAGGCTCTGGCGGGATTTGTTTCGCCACTTCTCTTTACAATCTGGCATTAGGGCGACGGTGAAGCTGAATATTAAAAGAATAGCCTAATGGCAACATTAGCCTGTATACTCTGTCTACATTATGATTTTATGGTTTAATTCATATTTATTTATAATTTAAAAACCCTTTACTCACCAAGATTAGGCTACGTGTTTTAAAGGAGGAACATTATTGAATCTGCTGTAAATGGCTCTAGCGCAGTCCTGCTCTCAGGATGGTGCGTCCAGCAGCACCAAACACCCTTTCACTGCTGCTGCTACAAGCCGAGATGCTTAGTTCTGATCTGGCTAATTTTAATTCCAGTTTCAAGAACTGAGCCAAACCAATGGAGAAAAACTGTAATATAGCATGTCTGCTTAAAAAATGATTTGGAAAAAAAGACACTTGCACAAACGCTCCATAAATACATTAAAAACACTGATTTTGCTATTAAGTTCAAAGGTAAATGCACATTGTAATCCAGTGGCACCTTGCGATTCTCTGACTCTGTGACATTTGTTGTGTGTATTGACTCCAACCTCACCATTGTGTTCACTTATTGCCACTTTATCAATGAAAAGATAGCCTATTCATCACATGCCAATCAAGAGCGGCCACACTGGATTACTAAACAGACTGCTGACCTTCCCCTTCCACACAAAGCACAGCGCACTCTTCCTGCTCGGCCGTCCTTTCTTTTACGAGTGCTCTCTGAGGGTCAACTTCTAGCAGATTTGGCTAATTAACTGCCCTTGTGCTGAGCAGTGATAGTCAGCGAGGATCCGTAGATGCTCTGACAATCAATATGGCTCGTCCTTTCCATTCTGGATAGTGTTTTGTGTAAAGAGATTAAATTCTTGCTGTAGCACTGGGTTAGGGGGTTACTTCAGCCAAAAATGAAAGTCCTGTCATCGTTTATTGATGCCGTTTCAAACTTGCATGACACTATTTCTACTGTGCAACACACAATATACAGTTACCGGCCACTTTATTAGGCACACCTGTTCAACTGCTCGTTAACGCAAATTTCTAATCAGCCAATCACATGGCAACAACTGCATGCATTTAGACATGTAAACATGGTCAAGGCAATCTGCTGCAGTTCAAACCTAGCATCAGAATCGGGAAGAAAGGGGATTTAAGTGACTTTGAACGTAGTATGGTTGTTGGTGCCAGACGGGCTGCTCTGAGTATTTCAGAAACTGCTGATCTACTGGGATTTTCATGCACAACCATCTCTAGGGTTTACAGAGAAACTCCCTAAACTGGACAATAGAAGATTGGAAAAACGTTGCCTGGTCTGATGAGTCTCGATTTCTGCTGCAACATTCGGATGGTAGGGTAAGAATTTGGCATCAACAACATGAATGCATGGATCCATACTGACTTGTATCAATGGCTTGTGGTGATGGTGGTGTAATGGTGTAAGGCAGTGGTCACCAAACTTGTTCCTGGAGGGCCGGTGTCCTGCAGATTTTCGCTCCAACCCTATTCAAACACACCTGAACAAGCTAATCAAGGTCTTTCTAGGTATACTTGAAACATCCAGGCAGGTGTGTTGAGGCAAGTTGGAGCTAAACCATGCAGGGACAACCGGCCTTCCAGGACTGAGATTGGTGACCCCTGGTGTAAGGGATAATTTCTTGGCACACTTTGGGTCCATTAGTACCAATCGAGCATCGTGTCAACGCCACAGCCTACCTGAGTATTGTTGCTGATCATGTCAATTCCGTTATGACCACAGTGTACCCATCTTCTGATGGCTACTTCCAGCAGGATAACGCACCATGTCATAAAGTGTATGACAAACATGACAATGAGTTCACTGTACTCAAATGACCTCCACAGTCACCAGACTCAATCCAATAGAGCACCTCTGGGATGCAGTGGAACGGGAGATTGGCATCATGGATGTGCGTATATGGCGCAAAATAATTTGCTGAATGCATGAATTAAATTATGAAGAATGATGACGATCCTGCTTCTGCTTTGATTCTTTCCGTAAATTATTCACAACTTTAAAAATATGCCATATAGAGTTGCTTAAAAATGGTAACAGTTGAGGGAATATTATTGTAAATAATGATAATCATACACATGAATATAATCATGAATGTACATTTCATCATGAGCACGAGCGTTTGCTCTCATATTATAGCTGTTCTGTACACCTTTAATGTGTTGCATGAATGCGCATCTGCAGTTATTCTCTCCCTGTTCGCAGGGCCGGTGTCCTGACATTGGCCAGATATTAATACTACCACTACTACTACTAATATAAATAAATAAATAAATAATTAAAAAAATAAATAAATAAATAAAAGCAAAAAAAATAAGTCGTGATCAGGACAAAACAAGAGAAAAAAAAATATTTTAATGCATGGCCTCTTAGGACTTCCAGCCATGACCCAGTACTGGGAAACACCAATACACTCTTGCATTCATACACACACACAAGGCCAATTTCATGCATTCATTCATTTTCTTTTCGGCTTAGTCCCTTTTTTTAATCTGGGGTCACCCCAGCGGAATGAACCGCCAACTTATCCAGTATATGTTTTACACAGAGGATGCCCATCCAGCTGCAACTGATCACTGGGAAACACCCATACACTCTTGCATTCTCACACACCCACACTTACACACACACACTCATACACTAAGGCTAATTTAGTTTACTCAATTCACCCATAGTGCATGTTTTTGGACTGTGGGGGAAACCGGAGCACCTGGAGGAAACCCACGTCAACACCGGGAGAACATGCAAACTCCACACATCAAATTAGCAAGCTTCTGAGCCACCATGGCACCCCACAATAAACTAATGTGCATATGTATTAACTCATGTAAACAATGATGAATAACTGGTGTTACAATTGTTCTGCTGTTTGTTTGCAGTGCAACACACATTGCATAACTCAAAACATGCACAAGCTGTGCTATTTTACAGACTTTTCTCAGAATGCATGTGCATTTCATTCTTGGGTCATTTGTCAGTTTGTAAGTACGTATCGCTTGAGTAAATCAAAGCGTAATTGCTGTAATGTTTGGATGAACTATTCCTCGAAGCGCCTTGTTTAAAATGATAGCAGAAACTTTCTGATGCTTTACTCGTTCAGATGAACTCTTGAGGGGTCATTCATGTGCCACATGCTTAAATAAAATACTAATAAAATATTCGAATGACTTACTGGAATGCCACGAGATGCAAACAAAACGCTAATGAAATCGACCACACTTCCCAGAACTACTAAAACCTGGATTCAATTCTTGGTATAGTGGAGCTCAGAAAATATGCAGAGTGAATTCCTGACTGAAAAAAAAGTTAATGTGTGACTTTGTTTGAGTTGCGTGCGGTTGATTGAAATGTGACCGGTACAGCAATGTGACTGTAGTATTTTTAAAAGTTACTATATATAGTTTCCGCTATATTTAACGGGCTGCTTTGGAAAGAATTATCATGGTTTCATCACAGTCGTTAAAAGCAATCTGACAACAAAAGCCAATGATTAACTTCATGTTAATTCTTAATGATCCAATAAATGCCTTTGATGAGCAATTAGGAGTGCAGTGTTAAAGCGTTTAAAATATGTAAGGACAGAACGTTTGTTTCTCACGATCTACTCAGAAGTTGATGTCGCAATTAGGTGTTACTTTTCTCACCGCTTGCTCAGTGTTTATACAGTAATTATAAAAAATCTGCTGCCAGGACCAGAGCGAAATGGTGAAATACTATTAAGAAATAACATTATACAATAGTCAAAAGTTTGGAAACAGTAAGATTCTTCTCTGCTAGTCGATTCTGCTCACCAAGACTACATTTATTGGATTAATTAAATGAATTAGTGAAGTTTACAGTAAAAAAAAATCAGGCAAAAAAAATAACTGTTCAAAAATTTGACAGGTACATAAAATAAATGTCAACATTTTACAGTAATTACCTTACTTTGTTGTTTTGAAGTACTAAAGTCTACACAGGGCTCAGTGGTTAGCAATGTTTAGCTAATGCTATTTAAAACATCCACCCATATATCAATTATACGGTTTAATCCATCCATCCATCAATCAATAACCCATCTATCTATCTATTTATCTGTCTGTCTGTCTGTCTGTCTGTCTGTCTGTCTGTCTGTCTGTCTATCTCTCTAGGTGACTTCTGAAATTGAGACTAAGCAAAGGAAAAAGAATGAAGGAATGAATAATATCTTTTATTTGCAATCTTGTTTTCTCAACCCAGTGTTACTTTTCTCACCGGTTGCTCATTGTTTATAATTTAAAATGGCTTGTTTAAATCCTGAGCCTTCAGGGCCATTATTAGGAGTGTTTGGACTGGAGTTTTGTGTGGTCATGACACCTTTAAAGAGGTTCACAAGATGAAGTGTCATCCTAAGTGTTAAACAGCAGCTAATACTGTTTCATCCATCCATCCATCCATCCATCCATCTATCCATCCATCCACCTAGGCGACTGCTGAAATTGAGACTAAGCAAAGGAAAAAGAATGAAGGAATGAATAATATCTTTTATTTCTTGTTTTCTCAACCCAGTGTTACTTTTCTCACCGGTTGCTCATTGTTTATAATTTGAAATGGCTTGTTTAAATCCTGAGCCTTCAGGGCCATTATTAGGAGTGTTTGGAGTTTTGTGTGGTCACGACACCTTTAAAGAGGTTCACAAGATGAAGTGTCATCCCAAGTGTTAAACAGCAGCTAATACTGTTTCATCCATCCATCCATCCATCAATAACCTATCTATCTATCTATCTATCTATCTATCTATCTATCTATCTATCTA
>CAIGQZ010034999.1:11825999-11844374 GCA_903798205.1 Danio tinwini | reverse complement strand
TTATTATTATTATTATTATTATTATTATTATTATTATTATTATTATTATTATTATATTATTATTATATTATTATTATCATCTTATATTATTTATTTATTTTTTATAATTTTTTATTATTTATATATTTATTTATTATTTATGTATTTATTTATAATTTATTTTTATATTTATTTATTATTTGTTTTTTTATACATTTATTTTTTATGTATTATTTATTTTTTTATTTAATACATTTATTAATTAACTTATTATTTTTATATTTATTTATTAATTATTTATTTAATTATTTATTTCTCTCACAACATTTAAGGTCTAAAAACAAGGAATATTGTATTAATAACAAATCTATGCAATGGTTATTAGTGGTTAACAAGTTTAACCAAAATAAAAGTTCAGACAGATTTAATTGTATCTGCATCATATATTAATCAAGTACACATTTAAACATGTATTTTATAAATAAAAAAATATGAATGTGTTATTAGTGTATTATTTATGTATTCATATTTAAATAACTAAATATTTATTTAAATCGTATATTTTGTATTAACTTAAAAAAATACAAAATATGAAATATTTTTATTATAGTAATATGCAATATAAAATCATATACGCCATTCTGGAAAAGAAAAATAAATAAATAGGCATTTACAAAGTATTAATCAGCTTTCTGGGTTTGCCATTAATAGTTACCATATATATATATATATATATATATATATATATATATATATATATATATGCATCATAAATTAATCAAGTGCATATTTAAACATGTATGTTTATTAATACATTTTAATAATTGAACTGTGACATTCCTTATTGATTAAAATGTAATATTTAAAACATTTCAGATGTGTGAACTCAGAAAGTGCAAGCACATGTGTCTAACAAAATTTACTTTAGCTTAGCAGAATCATTAATATATCTATGTTGGTGTCATTACTTTCAGCATATTTAAAGTGTTATGTTTGAATGATGTTACACCAAATTGAGCATTTTAATGCGCAGAGCTGCTTGTTAATGTAGCTGTGCTATTAAAGTCATCTCATTTCAACTCTATTTTGGCTCTTTAACATTCAGTCAAGACTGAGAATATTCAGCAGGCAAATTCTGAATTTAAAGTTGAGAGATTTATTTTATTTTGCACAATGATGTCTCTTTTACATCGTCTTATTATCATTTGGGAGAAGCCTGTGTCATTTCTGGTCCCCAAAACAAGCTCGCTGGTTGAAAAAAATTTACATAACTTATTTATATAACCTTTATATAAATAACTTTAAGTTAGAATTTGTCAGAAGTATGAATAATTTCGAGCTTGACTGTATATAGTGTCAAATCAGTATAGTGTTTTGAGCCAAACCGTGACATGAGCGTATTATTATGACATGTACAAACATCCAAACGCAGTCACCCATACAGTAATATTCACATTTTGTTACGTGTCACCAGTCGTAAGTGCGGGATAGCCATTGTGGGATATTTTTAGTGCGGGGATGGTAATCTCTTCTAAGAGCCTTTCAGGGCCGGTCTCTTTCTAACCTGGCCGGAAACGCTAAGCCAATAAGCCCCAGTCGTCTGGCTCGACTCTGGGCTTGGAGAGAAAGTGAGTCCTGGTGCAGGCGTTTCCTGGATTATTTAATACTTCGGCATCACAGGGAGGAGGGGGGGAGTTTGGATCTCTGAATTCCAGGAAGGCTGGTTGTTTCAGAGCTTATGCACTGCAGGGTACAGAGTGTTTTGGACATAGCTTAGTGGCGTCACAATGCAGTTTTTAACAAAGGGGGTAAATTAACAAACAAAATACACAAAATCAGGAGGAGCGTGTCCTACAGGTGGTTGTCAAGCTCACTCACCTGCATGGAGCACACTCGTGCATCATACCACTCTGATGCATTGTGTGTAAGCTTTACTAAAAAGATAGGTCTTTAATCTAGTTTTGAGCTGAGAGAGTGAGTCTGAGCCTAGGACATTATCAGGAAGGCTATTCCAGAGTTTAGGAGCCATATATGAGAAATCTCAACCTCCTTTAGTATACTTCGCTATTCTGGGTACTACCAGAATGCCTGAGTTTTGAGAAATTTTCACTCTTTCTCTTATCTTTCACTCGCAGCAAACTAATGGTTGGAGGGGCATGACTAAGCATATTTTGCCCAATCCTTGAAACTGATAGAAATTGACTTTCCAGAGTTAAAGCAAGTGGTCAACCGCCTGGTCAAAATATTCACACATCCTACAGTTATGTGATGCATAGTGTGTATGCCTTACTAAAAAGATAGGTCTTTAATCTAGTTTTGAACTGAGAGAGTGAGTCGGACGTTATCAGGAAGGCTATTCCAGGGTTTAGGAGCCATAAATGAGAAGGCTCGACCTCATTTAGTAGGCTTACATCGGATGCATGCTCAGACTTGGATGAGAACTTTTAATATGTTTAACATATTCTCAACGTTTAGATTGACACACTGCTTTTCTTACTAGTTTTTGTCTTGTTTATAGTCTAAATGTCTAAATACTATGGACAATTCTAAAATGATATGGGCCACAAATTATAAACATTTATTAAACTGCATTTATGTATTTACAAAGAAAATAAATAAGTAAAAGCATCACTCAGCTGCTATCAATGTATGTCCACATGTTATATATCACAAGAATATATTGAATATATTGAAAAAACTTCAGATGAATGAAAAACAGCTTTTCTTACTTTAATTTTCTTGTCCATATATCTAAAAATGTTTAAATCAAGAAGCATTTTTAGACAAGCAAAAAATATTGTCTTGCTTTAAGAGAAAATCCTTAATACATGCAAAATAATCAGCTAATAGTGTATGGAAAATAAACTTATGTCAAAACAAAAAACAAGATTATTTTCCTTACACAGATTATTTAGCTTGTTTTAATAAAAAAAAACTCACTTAATTTGGGCAAATTATTTTGTAAAACAAGACAAATTGTTTGCTTGTCTAAAATGTGCTTCTTGATTTAATAATTTTTAGATATTTGGACTCGAAACAAGACAATTTTTTTTGCAGTGAAGTTCATTCATCTGTAGGTTATACAGTATATACAATTTATTATTGTGCTATATAACATGTTTGCATATGTTAAGAGCAGCTGAGTGATGCTTTTATTTGTTTATTGTTAAAAAATGCAGTTTTAGCATTTAGTTTTAATTCTATATGCAGATGTGCATCATAAATGTTTGTAATTTGTGGTCCACATCAAGATAAAGCTTTTAAAGGTTTAAAAGCATGCATGGATTCATTATTGTGGCATCATTATTTTAAAAATGTTGTAGGCAATTTAGATTTTGCCTTAAATGCAGTAGTTTGCAATTATCCTTGGTTTATTGCATAATAATAGCAATATATATTTATACATCACAGTCAGGCTTGTCCATTTGGCAGATGTGATGTCTGGTTACTGGATTAAATTTAGCACTTAGGATTCTTTGTTGAAGATTACTGGGTCAGCACACCCTTCATTTTTATTAACTGATTGTTTATAAAGTGGGACGGCATGTTGGCTCAGTGGTTAGCACTGTCACCTAACAGCAAGAAGGTCACTGGTTTGAGCCTTGGCTCGGTCAGTTGGCATTTCTGTGTGGAGTTTGCTATTAAGATGACATGTAAATAATAAGTAATACATCCATATAAATGTGGATTGCGATGCTGGCTCAGCATCGTGAAGTTTATTGGCCATCGGCGATGGACGATAGCATCGTCTATCGGCCCAACCCTAGTGTAGAGTAGTGTACAATGTTTTATATTTATATATTTTAAAAGTAGTGCAATAGTTACTTTCCATGGTAATTAGTTACTTTTAAAATTATGTAACTCAGTTACTTTTCATGAGAAGTAACTAGTAACTATAACTAAATACTATTTTAAAGAAATGTGCCTAACACTGGTTGAGGGTGAGTAAATAGTGAGCAAATTTACATTTTTGAGTGAACTGTCCCTTTAAATGATACTTTTTAACCCTTAACAGTTGGGTTTGGCCATATTTGACCCAATATTTGGTTACCATAT
The DNA here is from genome assembly GCA_903798205.1 of Danio tinwini. Classification (NCBI taxonomy): domain Eukaryota; kingdom Metazoa; phylum Chordata; class Actinopteri; order Cypriniformes; family Danionidae; genus Danio; species Danio tinwini. Next base: position 11,840,339 of record CAIGQZ010034999.1, on the reverse strand, counting down.
TTTATATGGTGTTGGTTGTTTTCATACTTTTGGAATAGAATAAAAAAGCCTGATTTGAAACATAACGGGAATAATCGTCTTGCAAAGTCAAGGTACGGTTGCTCTTCTCTCACCTACAGGAGATGGAAGTCAAGGTAAAAGATAATGCATTTATTTAGTAATCAGCAAATAGCTTTTACCCAGTGGGATGAGAGCGTTGCAGTGGGTTCTGATAAGATCATTTGCTTTCAGGTGTTTTGCTGGCTACTGTACTCAGCATTGAGTGTAAATTGAATAGCGTGACCTTTTGCAGCCGAATCAAATTGACTGCATTTCCACACGCATTTGGTGGTTTCAATTACCATACATTTTTATATATAAATAAATATATATAGGAGTCTGTAACCCCACTCGTATCCTCACGAATACTCATATATGAGCAAAACACGCATGCATGCAATCTTTGCTTTTTTCCTTGTGGTTTCACACAGGCAGTTGACCCCTGGGCAGCGAACACTTAAGTTTATTAAAGAAAGACTGCTGTAGTTTCTGTGTTTCTGCCTTGTTGTTGCTCCTCTGTGTGCTTGGTGCAGTGCCGGTGATGATGTGCCCTGCTGCTGATATCAGGGTGACAAATGACAGGCCGCCCTGCCGGTGTGCTGCTCATAAGCCTGCCAACAGCCCAAAGGTCATAGGGGGATATGCAGTATAACAAAAAAAAAAAAGCTTAAAGGAATAGTTCACCCAAAAATGAAAATAACCTCATCATTTACTCACTCTTTTACTCACAGTTGGAGTAGTTTTTAATTCATCCTAGCTCTTCCATGCTGTATAAGTGAGGGATAATCAGTGGCTTGTCGTGCGTTAAAGGATTTTAATGCACGACGTAGAGGCGAAGGACCACACAACGCACAAGCTGTCGATAATCCTGCTTATTGGTCATGGTCATTTGCCAATGTAGGCCTAAGTTTACAATAGTTTTGCTCTTTGCAGTGCAATATTTGTCTGAATTTTTGTCAATTTTTACTTGTTAGATTTTCTAGTCCCTCCACTGAATCAGCTGTGACAGGCTGACAGACGGAGAGAGAGAGCATGTGCATACTGTTTATACCTGCTAATATTAAGATGCAATTTCATCAATCCAAACACAGGTGGACAAATAAGACATTCTCAGTCACACCTGCAGTGTGTTTCCAGTAACACACGTTTCTATTGTCTACTTTCTACCACTTCTCTGATGAATGAGGATCTGTACGTATATTGGCTTTCTCTTAACATTACCTTTAATGCTGCGAAAGCTAGGCTACCTATAGCAGAATTTCTGTGATTTACATAATCAACATACAAATCTTTTTTTTTGTTAACTGTTTATTGAGTTTTTCAGGAAACAATATAAAACGAAAAAAAAACAAAAAAAAACAAGTGCAAATGTAAAACCCACTCCCGCCCATCCCACCCCTGGCAGACTTCAAAAGATCAATAAATAATAATAATAATCAAATAAAATCAACATACAAATCTTATTAAAAGTACCATATCAGTTAAATATGCTTTAGGAATATGTTATGCATTGGCTAATAAAATTAAAGAGAATTTATTTCCTATCAACTTTAAGCCTTCACACATTAGTTTCAACATGCTGTTTTTATAAAAATCCCTTTATCAAATATTTTTGAACATATGAAAGTAAATAAATCGTAAAAACAAACCCTCTTTCGAATCAAAGTATTAGGTTAGGCAAACTGATTTCATGGAATTGATCTAACAAAAAGATGGCAATAGCTGCTTTAAGTAGAATAACGTTATGATTATTAAAACACATTCATCTATACAAGTCTTTACACGTGAAATAAAGTATTCACAAAGCTGTATCTTATGAAACACCGGTTCAAGGGCACATACGATGCATTTTGAAGCGAAAGCAGCCAAAGCCTAGTTAAGAAATCTCTGCAGTTAAATACGTAGGGAAATTTTGCAAAAGAAAAACAAACATGTCGGGACAGGTAAGAGAACATTCTGCTTTATTTATCTTCTTTAAAACAAAAGCAATCAGCCAAACACGCAGGATCAGTGTAATATTACATTATTCACAGTCATAAATTAATTATGAAACTTATCTCTGCGATCTGCCAGAAAAATACACCTGAGAACAAATAATAGATTCAAAAGTCCAAAGACTGATCGTTAGATACACAAAAGATTGATTGCATGTCATGTTTTAACAGTGGTGGAAGAAGTACTGAAAACATCGCACTCAAGTTAAAGTACCATTACTTGCCCAAAAATGTAGAGCAAGTAGAGTAAAAGTATCTGTTGTAAATATTACTCAAAGTATAATAAAAAGTAGCCCTTTTAAAAGTACTCAAGAGTAGTAAGTAGTGAATATCCCACTCTGAAAAGTTGATGTTTTTGCATGCAGTTTGTGTAGATGTGTAAACGTAACATTCTGTAGTGCATTCAGTTATCTTCCTATTATCATTCCTTCCTTCCTTCCTTCCTCTCTTCCGTCCTTCCTTCCTTCGTTTGTTTGTTCGTTCTGTTCTTCCTTTATTAATTTGTTTGTTAGTTTTTTCCTACATTTGTTCATTTGTTTGTTTTTTTCTTCATGTGTTCCTTCCTTCATTCCTCCCTTAATTCGTTCACTCATTCATTCATTCGTTCTTTCGTTTGTTTGTCCGTTATTTTGTTTCTTCCTTCATTAGGTCCTTTGTTCATTTGTTCATTCCTTCCTTCAGTCCTTCCTTCCTTCAGTCCTTCTTAAATCCTTCATTCATTCATTTGTTCGGTCCTTCCTTCCTTCCTTCATCCGGCCCTTCTTTGCAATTTGGTGATTGTATAAGAAGGCTGTTTGGTGATTTCAGTCATCATACAGTCGACCTCCTTCATTTTCTCATCAGTGACATGCAGTCTCTGGGTCAATGCGTGTAAAGATTTTGGACATTTTCTTGGACATTTTTAATGCTTTCAAAAGGTTTGGTGCATTTATAAAGTGTCTTGAGGTTGTTCAGTATGGTGCGATTTACTTTCAATGTGCGATTTAATTGAATAAGAATCGAAGGACTGATTTTTCTAATTTAGCCAATCACCATAGACAGGAAAAGTAAAGTAGTGACTGCAGGTAGAAGTAAAATAGTGAAGTAAAAGTACAGATACTCCACTAAAAATGTACTCAATAAGAAGTAAATGTACACATTTTTAAAACTAGTTAGTAAATTACAATTCCTGAGAAAAACTACTTAATTAGAGTAATTTGAGTATTTGTAATTTGTTACTTTACACCACTGCGTTTTTACAACAGACACGCAAAAGATTAGATTCAGCGGTAGGTCCTGAGATGGTCTGGCCGATATTAAGCTTCCCTTGGGGAGGTGGTGTTCACAGAGATGCCGCTGACCGCCTGGAGCTTCCAACATTTTTAAACATGCGCTATCCATGCGCTATCCTGTCAATTTGACTTTAAAATACATATATTCTCGCTTGAAAAACTCTTAATACTTAATTTTGTGGCAAAATTTATGAGATTTCTGAGAATTTTGCAGATTCCCTATCTGCCATTAACAGTCGTCCTCGATTTCCTGTGCAGCACATGCGAGTTGCTACACAAAAAAAAATGTGTTTCTTGCTTGTTCAAACTACTTAATTAAAATGAGCTCAAACAACACAATTCTTGAGATTTCATTGGGACAACCTCATTTTTTTTGTTCAATCCACATAAATTTGTTAAAAGTGTTAAGTTAATCGCTTTGTGTTGGGTCAACATGAATGATTTATGTGGAACCCTGCATTTTGCACAGTGTATGGTAACTATAAACGTTTGGGAGAAGCGCATTTATTTCGAACTGTGATCAAAACTGACTGGAACTACCTGTGTGTTTCAACGAAAATAATGCACACCCTCCAGCCAATCAGACACAAGAATTTCAACAGACCATGAAATAATGGTGGATAGTGACTTTTATTTTGAAGCTTTGTAAAATTAGCCAGTATGCTACACGGGGGTTAACTCAATCAGATTGATCCTATTGGGGTTTTGCAATAAAAATATTTGCTACTTTTAAATGAGAAACTTAAATCACTGACTTTCAACAATGGCTGAACGTATGTTGTAACGCCATTCATCCTAACCAGCACATCAATGCAGGATCACCCTCCTGTATATGTTTATTCTCACGAAGCATCGCCTGCATCTGGAGATTTCCAAGCTTTGAGCTAAGTTCTGTTTGCATGCACAATTCAAAAAGGAATAATGACGTGTGTGCTTCTTTTCTTTGCCGCATTAAAATATTTAGACTCCAGCTCTTTGGGAATCCGAGCCCCCTGGTGTCAGCACTATTGGCCGAGTTTCTAAAATAAGCAGTGCGTCAATATGTCTGAGCACCGAAAACAAAGTTTATTCTAATTGCATTAGGAACAGAGCTGTGGACCATCTGTTGCACCACGGCATGCAAACTCCTCTTTCTAACATCATGTTCAGTGCATCCGTTGAGATTATGTCAGTTTGTTTCCAGCCTTCAACTCTTTCTGTCTGGATTCTGTTCCAGAATATGTTTTCCTGGGCGTTTGAAGCCATGCATACATTAGAAATATATTTTATTTGAAATTTGCTATGGAATCTCCTCACTGTGCATTATTATGATTGCCGAAATAAGCAGTTAAATTTGATTGGTACCTTCAAGCTGCTGGTTGTGGTGTCCAGACAGAGGAGGGGGGAGGGCTAATGTTGGTGGGGGTTATGAAAAGTTAATCTTTACCATACTCCGTCTCTCTGTGATCATTGCCTCTGGAGCAGGCATGCCTCGGCGCCCAGCTTGCAGGATCATTTGCGGGGGAAATGAGGTTTGAAATAGTGCTGGTGATTCCACTGGCAGAATCCTATTTTTGAGTATGACATATGACTGCTGTACCGTTTACGTATACTGTGACACAGTTACTGTATACTGTGACACTGGTTAGGCTTATGTTGGAATGTTATCTGACTAATATTAGTAATTAAAAAATACATATGTTAATGAGGCGCAGCTCACATAATGCAGCATGTTGCTTGTTTTTTAAGCAGGGCAATCAGAGGTGAACTGATAATTAATTTCAGTTCAATTCATGTTTATTTCTATAGCACTTTTACAATGTGGATTGTGTCAAAGCAGCTTAACATAGAAGTTGTAGTAAATTGAAACTGTCAGTCAAGTTTTAAGAGTTAAAGTTCAGTTCTGTGTGGTTTAATTTTCACAGCTAAAAGTCCAAACACTGAAGAGCAAATCCATTGATGCACAGCTCCACAAGTCCCAAACCAAGCAAGCCAGTGACGACAGTGTCGAGGAACAAAACTTCACCAATTGACCAAAGTGAAGGAATAAATCCTTGAGAGAAACCAATAGTTCACCTAAAAACAAGAATTCTGTCATCATTTACTCACCACTGCCACTTATTTCAACTCTATCTGAGTTTATTTATTGTGTTAAACACAAAATAAGATATATTTTAAAGAGTTTTGGATACTAGACTGCAAAAAATGATTTTTCATCTTGTTTCTAGTCCAAATATCTAAAAACTCTTAAATCAATAAGCTTTTTTCTAGACAAGCAAAACATATTGTCTTGTTTTAAAAAATAACATGGCAAAATTAAGTAAGTTTTTCCTTAAAACAAGCAAAATAATCTGCCAATGGGGTAAGCAAAATAATCTTATGTTGAAGGGAAAAACAAGACAGCAACTTCGTGCACATTCGGTTTCTCTCAAGCCTGGTTTATACTTGACGTGTTCGCTGGTTCACTTGAGTGCGTGCGGTGAATGTGACATCATCGCTGTGTTTGCAGAGGTTCACTTTGAGTGCACGCGACATGATTTTGGCTGGTGGAGCACACAACATTTTTTGAGACTTGAGCGAACAGTTCGCACAGCGCCGCGTTTCATTTGAGTTAAACATGAGTCACTTTAAAGAGATTTAGTCTGAAACAGATACGCCTGTGATTCGGCATCTTTATGATTCGTCCATGCATGATCATAGGGATAACCAGATGACCAATAATTCTTGGCTAGAAATTGCAACAGCCATGGGAAAGGAGGAAAGTTTTTGTAAAAGTTTTGAAAAACTGACGGATAAGTTTGTTAAAGCTAAAAGAGTTAATGGCAAAAGTGGAGACCCAGGTGCCTCATACATGACGCGTCTCCTTCACGGTCGTCGGTTGGCATCCACCAATCCCACAATGTGTCTCTGCTGTAAACAGGAAGATGTAGGCTAGACTGCAGCCAAAATTAATTAATGTACCAAGTAACGGACAAAAGCATCATATTGTAATGATAACAAAGTTAATAAGTTTAAACAGTAATGCATTACAGTATTAGTTACTGTCAGTGCTTAATTTGTGAATTGCGAGGTCCCGGAACAGATCGGGGTAATGAATGTGGCATGTTGCCCGAGGATGGAGAGGTATCACGCACGAAAGTGGAAGGGGGGGTGGAGGTGGGGGTTGGTTGGCGCGGTGGATGGCATAGGACTGTCGCGGACAATAGTGAAGAGGGTTGGGAATTGCGGAAGAAAGTGAAAGTGAACAGCGGACAGTATAGGAGGGCGGTTGAGGAGGGGGATTGATAAAATGAGGTGCTGGATCAGATTTCAGAGGTGCCGGATCCGGATCCGACATGTTCCGGCACAAATTAAGCCCTGGTTACTGTCAAAAGTAATGACGTTACAATAACGCATTACTAGTAACACGTTATTGCCCAACACTGCTAGTAACCAATGTCTTTCTTCAAATTGATGTTTTTCTACTATGGGTACAATTTTCCAGCATTCATCCAGATATCTTCTTTTGTTTTGAACAGAAAAGGGAAACTCTTAAGGGTTTGGAACCACTTCAGAATGAGTAGTAAACTTGGAAAGAGTTTCAGAGAGAATAATAAAAGAAAATACATCAGTCTTAGCTTAATTTTTTTTTCCAAACCATTCTAGGTCCTTGTGATCGTGCAAGGCCTTCGGTTGTAAAACCCACTCCGAGTAATTGACTTTCTAGGTTTTATTACCAGCAGAGTTTTCCTTTTCCATAACAGTGGAGATGCAAGGCCACAGACACTCTCAAAATCACATTTTACTATCTTTTTTTTTATTATTTCTTTAACCTATAGATCTCCAAATGATATCATACATATTTTGCGAACAAAGTTGAAATTAGGGGGTGAAAGAAAAGAACCATGCTACCTGTTATCAGCAGCGGTGGCAAGTTATATCTCAGGAACACAATGGCTTAGGTGGAACTCAATAAAAGAGTTAAAGCAAGGACAATTTCAAAGACAGCCTGTCTGATAACAAAAGAGCGTATCTGGTAATGAATGACTGGTGAACGCTGGCTTGCCTGTGAAGTACTGGGGAAGGGAGGGGAGCTAGATGGAGTGTGACTGCCGAGCGCTTGCCAGTGTGTTTTATGGCTAATTGAAGCATTTGTGGTAAAACAGCCATGAATGGCACCCTTTAGAATTAGAGCAGGTTAATATATTGTGATCCCACAATTAGCCCACGATTGTTAAGATCTGTTTAATTCGGTGGGGTCCATTAAGCGGAATGGGAAAGGTCCTATCTATTTTTCTTCCCTTCTTACTGAGGCTGTTTCTCTTTGGAGCTTGTCAGAGGCAATCGATGGCTGCGGACAAGGCTCCGGGGGTTGCCAGGCAAATCTGACCATTCTGGCACAGAGTTGGATGTACTTTGCAAGTCTTGGTTGCTCTTTGAATTATGTGTCTGAATGGAGGACAAAGGTTATAGAGCCTGCTTCATAGAATACTGAGAGATAACCGAGGTTGTAAGAGGAGAACGTTTTTTTGGCAGAACTTTTGATTGCCGTATAAACCCTGGAGAACCCTCTGTCATGCTAGATAAAGTCTGACTGAGAGTTCACACTTATAAAGAGTAGTTATACCATGCGCTGTTTTTTTTTTTTATTTACGTGCACACCGAGTGAAAATCCTCAAATGAATAATAGGTTTTTCTCAAACAATAAGTGTCTATGGGAAGTCATCCCAAAATATCCAGGACTGTGATTAGCTTGGAGTGGCGCGGTGGCACAGTGGGTAGCGCTGTCATTTCAAAGCAAGAAGGTCAGTGTTTCGAGCCTCGGCTGGGTCAGTTGGATTTTCTGTGTGAAGTTTGCATGTTCCCCCCTGTGTTCCTCTCCGGGTGCTCCGGTTTCCCCAACAAGTCCAAAGACATCTGCTATAGGCAAATTGGGTAAGCTAAATTGTCCATAGTGTATGTGTGTGGGGGCTAATGACCCACCTTGTAAAAATAAGATGTTACAAAACACCAGCATGGTGCGACTAAATATCAGCTTTACTATAAAAAATGAAAGTAAGTAAGTATACTTAGCTTGATGTAAATGCTCAGCATTTCAGAGTCTGCCTGGGTTTTTATGGAGTTGCAGGAGGCAAATTGTAGGAAGACAGCAAAAGCATATTTCATAGATACATAGGATGATATATTAGGTATTATTAGTGAACCATTAAACAGCAGGCTAAGTCACAAGCTATGACTTCTCTCTATCCGCTTTGCGTCAGAAATCAGGTGCCCTGCAAATGTTTTGTTATCTCTTGGAAATGTGTGCTGTTATCAATTCCACATACAGAATTAGAAAACATGTCCCAAGGAGGGCATTATGAACTCAATGGAACCAGGCTTAGCATTTTCCTCCCTGTCAGTGCCTAATCAAACGCTAGCTCTATCAGTAGTAAAATCTCTTAAATAGAGTGAGATAAGTAAAACTGCCCTGTTTTGATGTCTCAAAAGCAGCTCCCGTGAGCGTAGGGACATGCAGGTGTGTAATCGTGGAAAACTATTAATAGAAAAGGGATCAAATGGGGTGATCATTGCACATGGGACTGGAGGCTAAGCAATGCAACACTTCTTTCTAAAGAGGACAGTCCCCCTGCAGCCACCTCGATCATGCCCGAACGCTATCAGCAAGCGATACTAATCCTGTGGTGTGCATAAAAGGATTTGTTCTTGTTGGCCTGCATGCGCAACGTCCCCCAGCAATTTTTTGGTGTTTATCTTCTGCAATTGCTAACTCCCGTGGGTTTTGGTGCTGGAACTTCCAGTGCCGGCGACTTTTCCATTGCCACCACACCAGAGATACTCCCCCTCTTGCACTACCATCTGCAGAAGAGACAGAAATGGCAACATCAAAGACTGAAGCAGCATTTAGCATTTAGCATTTGATTCTGTAATCACACTTCATATGCTCCAAAAATATTGCATCTATTTCAGTTCTTAATAAGCCGCCTTATCTGTGAATTGCCAGCTTGAATTTTGTTGATGAGCCATTAGAGACCTCTGAGTTAGGGATTGGAAGAACTAAACTTCCCTTTTATTGTTTCTTACCTCTTTGCCGCTACTTCTCTGGGTAGTTGCTGTTTGTCAGCTCAGTTAATGGGTTTCTTAGGGGGGATATTATTTTGGTCCAGTAAGCTGCATGTTTAATGTATGACTGACAGTGCTGACTCATGTGGCTTAAGCAATTTGTAGTTGAAAGAGATTTTGTAGTGGAACAAAATAAATAAATAAAGTATATGCAGCAAAAAAAAAAGTGATTATGGAGCACTGCTCCACCCAATGTGAAAACTGACAAAATCGACTCCAGAGTAAAATGTCCTATTTTCTCCCACTGTTCTTTCTTTCCCTCCCTTTTCATTTCACCCCTTAAGAAGATAGATGAGGAAAATGAGGCCAACTTGCTGGCAGTGCTCACAGAAACCCTGGACAGTATCCCAGTGGATGAAGACGGGTTGCCTTCGTTCGAAGCCTTGGCAGATGGGGACGTGACCAATGCCAGTGATCAGAGCTGTCCTTCAACCCCTGACGGCTCGCCACGCACCCCAGAGCCAGAGGAGCCTTCCCTGGTAAGAGACCCTCCCTCTGTGTTTCTCATTCGCCCAATCCTATTTCGCCATGAAGCATGGCTCTCTCTTTTTGTTTTACTTCCTTGCTCTTCCCCAGTCCCACTGTGTTTCACTTTCCCAGACTCCCTCTGTCTGGTCTACACTAGCACCAGATAAGGAGATGCTGCAGACGTGTCACCAAAAATGGGTACAGACTTGCCAGATGGTGACTCTGGCAGCCTCCTATTGATGTCTGTGCAGAAAACATAGGCACGGCGCTGTTGAAACAGCAAATCAAAGTAGACCAGTGTTCCTGAGGTGTTAATTGCATTGTTCATTACTATAAAAAAGGAACATGTGCAAGGCTGTCAAGCTGAAGTAACAAAAAATATGCAAAAACTAATTCATTTGATCAAGGAGACTATGCTTATTTTCTCTAATAAAACAGCAGCACTTGAAATATACAACTAGAAATTTACATTTTAAAATATGCTAAATCAATTGGTTTGTCAGCTTACAAAGAGAATCCTTGGCATTTCAAGAGACCATATTCACAAACAACAGAATAATGCTAGCAACAGCAAGGTCATGAGTTTGATTCCCAGGATATTCATGAACTGGTACAGTATATAATTTAGATGAAATGTAAGTCACTTTGGATATAAGCCTCTGCCAAATGCATAAATGCAATGTAAATATTGTTTGGAGTTCTTTGCGTATTGTTTTAAATTCATGCCTGTAATCCCTATGATATCTTTCTTCGCTCTGTTTGTAGCTGAAGAAGCTCCTCCTGGCCCCTGCTAACTCCCAGCTCAGCTATAATCAATACCCAGGTGGCAAGGCACAGAACCATGCAGCCAGCAACCAACGGATCAGACCAGCACCTGCTGTTGCCAAGGTAGCTGCTCACTGCACTTCTTGCATCAAAGGCCTGGTGTGTGAGCTCATCTGCTAGTTCCATGTCAGTTTTCTTTTCTGGTAAATTATACAAATAGTCTGCTCACTCTAGGGAACTAAAGCTTGATTAAGTTGTATCTGTTATGGGGGTGTTGTGACTGTCTCATCTTACCATTGACGATGTTCAGAACATCTTCCATCTTATTTCCATAAAAAAAAGAAAATGCTGAGATTTCTTGATAAAGATTGAAGCAATGATTTGTTGCAGTGTTTTACAGCCCAGTCATGTCGTAAGCTAAATGAAAATTAGTAGGTTTTGAGGCAAACATCATACGTGATTCTCTTCCTTTCACACAAACACACTCATGCACATGCGCAAATCTCTTTGAGGAGTTAATTTTCTATAATGACTTTGACTCCTCTGTTTCTGGAGCTCTGCACATGGCAGGGTCCCAGAGGACACCGCTGTCTCCTCCTGCTGCCTGCGTGCAGATCTTCCTGGAGCCGTCCCAAGACCTCGTAATTAAGATGATGGGCAAAGCACACTCACGTTGCCTTTTGGGAGACTAAACCACCTCTGTGCTAACCCCATGTTCTAATCTTTCTATGTTACCATTGTCCCCTGTTACATTCCATGCTCATTCCTCACTCGCTCTGTATGTCTCTCTGATTTTTGTTCTTTAGACAGAAAACCCCTGGAACAGCAAACCACGAGGGGCCTGTCCCAACCGGTCCATGAGACGTCCTTGCACTGAGCTGCTCAAGTACCTCACCTCTAGCGACGAGGCCTTCCAGACCAAAGCCGGTGAAGCCAAGAGCACCTGGACAGGTTGCGGCAAAGACAGGGGAGGTGCTTGCATCTCCTCCTGCTCATCTTCTTCCTCTCCATCGTCCTCGTCCACCTCCTCTTTCTCCTCCTTGTCGTCCTGCTCGTCTTCCACCGCCTCCAAAAAGAAGACATCCTCTGCCTCCCCATCATCACAGCAGCAGCAGCAGCAGCTGGCAGTGCAGGCCCAGCGAGGTGAGAGCCAGGCAGCCAGCACGTGTAGTGTGGCTGGTGAGGGGGCGGGGAAGTGGCGGCGGTGTACACAAGGGGAGCAGTCCGCCCCCATTGCACTGTCCCACGGAGGCGGCTGTGGCCATGCTTGCTCCGGCGAAGAGAGGAGGCCACCAGGCCTTCACCCAGGCGCTGACCCAAGCAGCTTGGCCGCTGCCCGCTTTATTAGGTACATGCACTCTTACTCTCTCCCGCCTAGAGAGACGGGTCATGCAGGCAGCTGTGGTCATTGCCTTGAGGCGGGCGGAGTAGCTGAGGCTGGCCATGCTAATAGGCACATCACGGTGACCATTAGAAAAAGGAGGCAAGAGCTAGAGCACCCCATGCTCAGTCAGCTGCTCACCTCCAGGCCCAGGCCGGCCCGTTACCGGGCTCACCTGCACTTGCCCAGTTTCCCCCAGAATAAAAGGCGAGATCTACTTGACATGACTCCTAGAGTCCGAGAGAGCCCTGGACACTTAAAGCAAGCTAGTTGTGAGCAACCTAGAATAACACCAAGCTCATATGAGCAAACATTTAGTATGGGCGACCAGAGTAATCTTGACTGTTCATCAGAGCTTAAATTAGATCTAGAGAGCTGGTTAAGCATGCCAGAACAGGTGACAGGAAAGAGCTTGCATGATCTGGTGGGCCATGCCGGGGAGGATGTTTTTGATGATGTCATAGGCAGCCCCATGTCATTCTCACAGGGCCTGCCAAGCCCATTGTTCCCAGACTCTTTAGTTCCAGAGCGCACACCCTCCGACTCACAAAAACAGGCACTCTGCAAGCACCTTGATGACCAAGTCCCACCAATGTTAGGTAATCATTGCTGCATCCCTGCCCTCTCTCCTTTGCCTCTCCTCCTTTAACTGCTTCCCCGTTTGACCACACACTAACCCCTGCGCTAACTCAAACCTAACATTTACTTGAGAGCAAAACAAAAGCAGCCAGCCGCATTATTCGCTCCAAACGGTAAACCCCTGAATTGGCACAAACCTTTATCTGTAGATTAATTCTAAATGAAAGATGGGGAACGCCTGTGTAACACTTTGAACTATCACGTCGCCCAATTTCAAACTCAGATCTGTGCTGAAAAGCTTCTTTCTCGGGCTGCAATAATATAGCTGTCTAACAGCGAGATACTCCCTAGCTGCAGTTGGAGACGGTCGCAGCCTCAGGCAACTGCACACGCTTCCTTGACTCTTCTTTCTTCCTCTGCTTTGGTTTCAATTGCATGCAAAATTTCTTCTTGTTAGAGTTAATTTTAGCTGTACGAAACATTTGTCCCATTCTTTTTCATGTCATAGTCTGTTTTACATTTTCTACTCATTTCGACTGTTGGAATGTGGTGGACCTTGTATGATGGGCTGGGAAACTGAACACATGCCATCACTTCATCCTGCCTCACTAAGTATGCAGTCAGATAAAGACAAAAACTATGGGGTCAAGTTAGTACAACTATTGGTTTTTCCCAAAATTTATGGCCGGAGAGTCCTCTAGCCTTTCAGAGCAGGGTTGGATTTGCAACACCATTGCTGTCACTGATTAAGTCTTAGAGATTTAGTTGTAGATGTGGACCTGAACTATTTTGGGTACAGTGTGAACTAGTAAATTAATTACACATGCTCCTTTGTGTTCTGCAGCCAAACCAACCATCTTGCCACTTCCTTTGACCCCAGAGTCTCCAAAGTAAGTGAGAGAGTTTTTACACAACTTTTGTAGAGCAGACACAATCTAAACTCAAAAAAAAGGAAAAATTATGAGGCATTTTGTTAATTTCATTTCCATTTGTAAGCTCACACAAACGTGTTCAGCACTCCTTCCCTGTTCTCATATCTATTTTTCCCCTCCTCTGTGTTGCAGTGACCACAAGGGATCTCCGTTTGAGAACAAAACCATTGAACGCACACTGAGTGTGGAGATCTGTGGAACCCCAGGTAAACAAACATGGGTTTTGCTCAAAAAGAATTCTACAAAAGATGAAAATTCAATCTCTCAAAACAGAGTAACAGAACATTCTGCTGTTGTCTGATTGTTAATCTAAAATATCTTGCCGTTGCTTTTCTTTTTTTATCATTTACTACTAAAGATAAGATTTCTTTGGCAAAGGGCAAGGTCTTCAACAAGACTACTTTGATAGTTTCATTAAAGCGAAAGGTTCAAGGTGAACTGATGGAACATGGTCAGAATTTTACACAGTCCTGCATTGATTACTTTTTCCATTCCTCGGGTGATTTATTGGAAAGTTTCACTCTTCCCCTTTGAAGAGTTAATATTCTCTCTTTCTCATTTAAAGCCTAATGCCTTTTGACTGGGCAGTTTGCTGCTTCAATACATCAGAGATAAATTGTTGTGGCATTATTATTGTTTTAATTGGTTCTGCCAAGCAATTTGGTTTTGCCGATATAATCTGCGTCATTTTTCAGGCAGTCTGGCAATTTGATTAGGGATATTAAGGTAATTTCCTATGTTTCTAGTTATGAGAAGGGCCACTTTGTAAAATTGAGCCTTCATTTTTACTGTACATATATATATATATATATATATATATGTACAGTAAA
>CAIGQZ010034999.1:11798816-11810999 GCA_903798205.1 Danio tinwini | reverse complement strand
ATGTGGTCAAAATACTCATTTGCCTAATAATTCTGCACTCCCTGTATATATAAATTGTCAAATGCCCCTTTGACAGCAACTGCACAGGCCTGGGAAGCTATAGAATGTTATATTTGTGCATATACATTAGATTAGTCAGTACTGAAGCCATGTCTGGAGCTTATCTAGCAAAATAACCTACGATAACAGTCTAAAAACTAGTACACCAAAATGTATATGTTATAGAAAAATATTAAACACAGATTTAAAAAAAGAGGAAAAATCAAGGGAAGCAAAACAAAATTAATTGTATTATCTATAAATTTCTTAGTTTAATGTTTATGTTTAGTGACAAAAATATTTTAATAAATATATCTGCTTAATAAATCTGTTTTGTTTAAATGCACCAGCATACATTGGCTATATATTTATTGACAAATGGATAAAAATAATCATTTTTTAAATGGGGTGTTTTCCCAAGGATGGGTTGCGGCTGGAAGGGCATCCGCTGCGTAAAACATGTGCTGGATAAGTTGGCAGTTCATTGCACTGTGGTGACCCTGGATTAATAAAGGGACTAAGCTGAAAAGAAAAGAAGAAAATGGGGTGTACTCTGTGTTTTCCATTATGTATAGACATACATAGAGTATATTAAAGACCCCCTATTACACATTGAAAAGGGTCCTATTTCGGTTTTATGGGTCTCCAACAACATACTGATATGTATGCAAGGTCAAAAAACACGTTCATGGTCTTATAATATGCATTTATTTTTACCTAATTATCCCAGTGACACCCATATGAATCGTTCAGCGATTCATTTGTTTCCAAACCCCTGCTTAGCGGGAAGCTAATCTGCGCTGATTGGACCGATGACAGCCTGTTGCCATTGGTCAACAGCGTTCAGCGCGAGACAGTAAAATGCCCACCATGGTTTATCAAGCCCCCGGGTTGCCAACATTGGTATAGGATCCGATCGCAGCGGACGCCCGAAACACACTTCAAAGTAAACTTACTAACACCACAGTAAACAGTACCCGGTTCTCAACAGTGTTATTCAGACACCTCACCCCCGAAAGCAGTGCAGTTAAACACAAGCATATTGCTCTTGTTCATATGACACACATTCAGTTTTAATCCACACAGCAGCAAAAGCTGAACTATTCTGAACCTTGACCGCTGCACGTGTGCAGGATCAGCTGACGATGGCCATAGCAACGACAAACGGCAGTGGAACGAGCTCACGAAAGCATTTAAATCTGTAAACAAAGCAGCACGCGTCGAGTTTACAACGTGGCATTAGACGCAATATGAGAATATAAAGAGTTAACCTGATACAGTACACGCGGTTACTAGTAACAAAACATGTAGATCATTTCTATTTGCAGTCATTGCTGTGGCACCTCGTCCGTGAACAGCTATAAGTTCTGAGTGCTTGTATTTTGCTTTTCTAAACGATGCTTTTACTTACTTGTATTTTGCTTTTCTAAACGATCACATCCCCAGCTGGGAGGTTATAGCATCCTCTGTCCTCTGACAAGCTATCTCCGCGGGCTCCCGCTCTCCATTCGTAAGCCTTTTCCAGCGTTCAGCAGCCAGACGGTGTATCTAATATTTTGTCCTTATTTTGCCTGCACCCCTGGTGTCGTCTGTCCATTACAAGATGGAGGCAGAAACTAAGCGTGCAGATTTCTGAACGACTCCTTTCCCTCACACTTCTAATAATATCCAGGTAAACACAGCGTCTTCATGAGCGTCTTGCTGCTGTGTTAGTGGGCGGGGCCGCAGGTTTGAATTTTGCCAGGTCTGCGCGCGCAACCATTATGTTTCGCGACGACGTCACCGCAAAACAGCTGAAGATTCGTTATGAAACGATTAATTTAAACCACTATGAGTCGACTCTTTTATAGATGAATCAATAGTTTGAAAAACTGTCCACTTTCATATTTAAGCTTAAGCTGGATATTTCACTTCACTAAGAGCTGTGTTACACACTACATGGAAGGTCATTTTCAAAAACCCATACTAGGGGCTCTTTAAAGGGAAAGATGACCAAAAAAAATATTCTGACATCATTTACTCAATTTTCATTTCTTTCTTCTGTTGAAAGATTCTGGTTACAGGCACCCGTTGACTTCCATAGTAGGAAATATCTGCTATGAAAATCAGTGGGTGCCAACAACCAGCATTCTTCAAAACATCTTATTTTGTGCTCAACAGAAGAAAGAAACTTATAAAGGTTTAAAAGCACACAAGGGAAAATAAATGATGGGCTAATTGTGATGTTTAGGTGAAGTATATATGCAGTTTAATATTGTCAACGTTTTACTTTTTATATATATTTTCAAGGAAACAATTCTGTTTTCTTTCTGCTTGTACGCAGGTCTCCTCGCAACATGGATGAAAGCACTTTTACTCCCAGGATTTATGGAAACCCTCAGTCCCAGTCTCATTCTCTCTTTGGTCGGAGACCCAGGTCATTACACACTCTTCAATAAAATCTTATGCTAGGAAAATGCTTATATGCTGATCTGTGTATATGCAGACCGGTATATGAGACAGACTTAAATAAGTGCTCCAAGAGAATGTACTGTGTCTGCAATACTTTCAGAGTGTGTCCTTATGCAAAGGAAGCAAGTCACTTGCTGACTCTGTCTAATTGATATGATGAGTTATGATGATACATCATTTCAAGGCCTTAACTTTCATAACTTTTACAATAAAGCTTCCGTTGGCAAGAGCTGCTGGCATTAGGGACCCGCTACCTCCCAGCTACACCTTTTCCCTGATGGTGCTTTAGTCCGCTCATATTGTGCTTTTTACACCATGTTGCCTCTATTGCAAATGGCTGTAGAAAAAGTTGCACTTTTTGGACGTAAAGTTCAAACTAAGCAAAAAGTAATGGCATGTGAAGTTGTGCTGACAGACACAGCTGCCAAATTTTCTGCCATATTCCCTTAAGAGTCCCGCTATTGGGAGCTGTAACCTTTCGCGATGTAATGAGACATCTTATTAATGTGTTTGTTTGTCTTCTGCGCTAAGAAGAATGGAAAACAGTCTGCTCTGAGCTTGCTGATTCCCAAGACCACTTGAGCAAAACAGCAAACAATACATCTATGTACTCTAAGAAACATTTTTTGGTTGCTCAGAGGTTGCTATTTCACAGCTCTGACGTTATCAGTTATGGTTTATTTTCAGCAGTTTGATTGGGAGCAAAGATGGTCTGCACTCAATAATTAAGTGGAAAGAAAAACTCATGTTTCGGCTATGAGCCTCTGCAAGTGTAACAATACACTTAATAATCAGTTAATACTAACAATGATAATAATCAGTGTTCATAATCAGTTGAGTCACAGATCTTATTTTAATCTCATTAGGTTCACATCTTAAGAATTTGCATGAAAAAAATATACATCAGAAAGAAAAATTTAAGTAAATAAATAAAAATAAAATATCATCCAAATTAGTTAAAAATCAACAGAGAATAAAAAAATGTAATAAGAAATGGTTAGCAGACAAAACATTAACGTTTTGCAGTGGCCCAGACAGAGTCCTGACTTAAATCCAATTAAGAATCTGTTGAGGGAGCTAAAAATCCGAGTGATGACAAGAAGACCCTTTAAACATTAACATATCACAGTGGCCAAGCCAAAATCCTGACTTAAATCCAATTGAGAATTTGGAGAGAGCTAAAGATCAGGGTGATAACAAGGAGACCCTCCAAACATTAACATACACTGTAAAAAGTGCAGGGTTCCACATAATTCATTCATGTTGACCTAACACAAATCAATTAAGTTAGCTTAACACTTTTAACAAATTTATGTGGATTGAACATAAAAAAAATTAGTTGTCCCAATGAAATCTCTAGAATTGTGTTGTTTTAGCTCATTTTAAGTAGTTTGAACAAGCAAAAATATATATATTTTTGAGTGTATTGCAGTGGCCCAGCCAGAGTCCTGACTTAAATCCAATTGAGAATCTCCAATTGAGAATCTGTTAAGGGAGCTAAAAATCAGGGTGATGACAAGGATACCCTCCAAACATTAACATATTGCAGTGGCCCAGCCAAAGTCCTGACTTAAATCCAATTGAGAATCTGTGGAGGGAGCTAAAAATCAGGGTGATGATCACAAGGAGGCCTGAAAGATTTATCACTAAAAATGAATGGCCAAAAATAAAATTGGAGACATGCAAATTGCTGCTCAACAATTGTTGGAAGTGTTTGATTGCTGTAATAGCCAATAAAGACTTTTCTATCGATTATTGAGAAGGGTGTGAATAAGTTTGGACATGCCACTTTTTGTTCAAGCTGAGAAATATTTTATTACCACAACAATGCCTCTTGTACATGGTCTTTTAGGAGAAGCCTGTGCCATTTCCAGTCAAGTACTGGTTGAATAAAAGTAATTTAAGTAAGAATTTGCCAGGGGTATGAATAATTTAGGGCTTAAAAATATATTTAAATAATAACATATAGGGCGACGCAGTGGCGCAGTAGGTAGTGCTGTCGCCTCACAGCAAGAAGGTCACTGGTTCAAGCCTCGGCTGGATCAGTTGGCATTTCTGAGTGGAGTTTGCATGTTCTCTCTGCGTTTGCGTGGTTTCCACCAGGAGCTTCGGTTTCCCCCTACAGTCCAAAGACATGCAGTACAGGTGAATTAGGTAGGCTAAATTGTCCGTAGTGTAATGAGTGTGAGTGAGTGTGAATGAGTGTGTGTGGATGTTTCCCAGAGATGGGTTGCAGCTGGAAGGGCATCCGCTACGTAAAACATGTTCTGCATAAGTTGGCGGTTCATTCTGCTGTGGTGACCCTGGACTAATAAAGGGACTAAGCCGAAAAGGAAATTAATGAATGAATAATAACACACACATACACACACACACACACAAATATATATATATATATAATAAACAGTTTGATAGGGAAAATGGAAACTAAAGACCTACATTTATGTCTGGGAAATATTTACAATATTTAACAAAAATTGTTACATTTTATTCAGCATTTTAGATGTTTTCTGAAACTCTAGAGGAGACACTTGATATTATTTTGGAGTTTTTATAAAAAAAAAAGCAAGAGACTGCTTTCTGTTCCTTATTTCTTATTGTGTGTTTAGAGAACGCTTGATGTGATTTTTTTTGCAATGTTTTGTCATTTCAATTCTAGGTATGACAGCTATGAGGAATACCAGCACGAGCGTCTAAAGCGAGAGGAGTACCGACGCGACTATGAGAAACGAGAATGTGAGAGGGCCGAGCAGAGGGAGAGACAACGGCAAAAAGCAATAGTGAGTACGCCCACCTATTTTATTCAATTATTGGATACTTCTTCAACTACGGACACTGTTATATCCCTGCAGTTGTTTGTTATTAAACTTACAGGTTCAAACTTTTGTTATATAAAGGGGCATATAAAACTTTCTTGAAACATCTACTCTAACACAGTTAGTTTTTGACTCATTTCTTAGAATTGTGATGCCCAGAATTGAAGAATCTATCATGAAATAGCAAATTGCATTACTAAGACTGTAGGCTGAAACATGCTCATGTAAAATAAATAGTGTATAAAGGATAAATAATAATAATAACATGGGTCAAATACAAAAATCAATCTTTCAAACAACTGGGTTTTACACATTTGTTACTAAGAACAATTTAAAATACAATCAAATATATTATGAATACTGAATGAATTATTAATAAATGAATTAATAATGAAAAATTTAATAATACATCTATGTACTCTGTGAAACATTTTTCAGTTGCTTAGAGGTTGCTTTTTGTGTGGAGAGAGCTAAAAATCAGGGTGATGACAGCAAGACCCTCCAAACATTAACATATTGCAGTGGCCCAGCCAGAGTCCTGACTTAAATGCAATTGAGAATATGTGGAGGGAGTTAAAAATCAGGGTGATGACAAGGAGACCATCCAAACATTAACATATTTCAGTGGCCCAGCCAGAGCCCTGACTTAAACCCAATCGAGAATCTGGAGGGAGCTAAAAAGTAGGGTGATAACAAGGAGACCCTCCAAACATTAACATATTGCAATGGCCCAGCCAGAGTCCTGACATAAATCAAACTAAGAATATGTGGAGGGAGCTAAATATCAGGGTGCTGACAAGGAGACCCTCCAAACATTAGCATATTGCAGTACCACAGCCAGAGTCCTGACATAAATCCAATTGAGAATCTGGAGCGAGCTAAAAATCAGGGTGATAACAAAGAGACCCTCCAAACATTAGCATATTGCAGTGGCCCAGATAGAGTCCTGACATAAATGCGATTGAGAATTTGGAGGGAGCTTAAAAATTCAGAGTGATGACAAGGAGACCCTCCAGACATTAACATATTGCAGTGGCCCAGCCAGAGTCCTGACCTAAATCCAATTAAGAATCTGTGGAGGGGGCTAAAAAAATCAGGGTGATAACAATGACACCCTCCAGATATTAACATTTTGCAGTGGCCCAGCCAGAGTCCGGACTTAAATCCAATTGAGAATCTGAAGGGAGCTAAAAATTATATTTAACATAACATATTGCAGTGGCCCAGCCAGAGTCTTGATC
Source organism: Danio tinwini (assembly GCA_903798205.1). Taxonomy (NCBI): domain Eukaryota; kingdom Metazoa; phylum Chordata; class Actinopteri; order Cypriniformes; family Danionidae; genus Danio; species Danio tinwini. Next base: position 11,804,452 of record CAIGQZ010034999.1, on the reverse strand, counting down.
TAAATCCAATTGAGAATCTGTTAGGGGAGCTAAAAATCAGGGTGATAACAATGAGACCCTCCAGACATTAACATATTGCAGTAGCCCAGCCAGAGTCCTGACTTAAATCCAATTGAGAATCTGTGGAGGAAGCTTAAAATCAGGGTGACGACAAGGAAACCCTTCAAATATTAACGTTTATATAAATATATATATATATATATCTTTTCTTTTTTTTTACTATGAACCTTTTAAAAAACAATCACATTTATTATGATTTGCGGAATGAATTAATGATAAATGAATGAATTATAAAAAAAAAAAAAAAAACACAAATTACTGGAACACCTGAGAGGGCTGCTTCATTTTTGCATCTCCTCTGAAACTCCCCTTCGCGCTTCCATCATGTACAATAGCAGACAAAAGTGTTTGCTGAATTGCTGGTTTTGTTGCTGACAGCTGATAAATGCGGTGAGGTTTTAAAGATGACACCCTGAGACTAGCGCTTCATATGAAGCTCTCACATCCTTTGCCCCCCCAAAACCTCTTCTGACAGCACAGCCGCCACCGCTAGTAATTGTCTCGCTGCCGCTGGAACACGGAGAGAGAGAAAAAGAAGAAGAAAAAAGAAAAAGAAACGTACGCTAGGGCCGAGTCATGCGTGCATTATTTGACGTGTGCATTTATCAGTGAACTGAGTTGGAAAGCCGTCTCATTTCACAGTCTGGTCAGGCACAGCGAGAGAGAACAAAACTGATATTTCATCTCGGAGAAATATGCAAGTGTTGGAAATTAAACTGCTCATTTCGAGCGCGTGCATTAACATACCTTTGATTTGGGGGGCAGGGTGAGGGGGGGGGGGTCTTATTTCAACTTTTCCCTCGATTGTCTGGTCGAAAGCATTTAGCTGGTGGTGTGATTAATAGAATCCGTCAGTGTTCGGAAACGCCACGGAGATGTTAAAAATACACAACTGGGAGATAAAGAGGAAACGCGTGTAGCCTGAATGATTCAGAGTGGCGTCTTTGCATGAATTCACTTTTTGACTGAGAGAAATAGAGAGAGAGATGGGATGGCTGAGCGCTTCGAGCTTTCTGTAGGCAAACACAATGATGGAGGCAGAGAAAGCCTGAGAGAAGGAGAACGAATGCACAAGTCCTGCCGGCAGGAGAGAGACCACCACTGAAAAACACCTCCGAGCGTGATGGGGTTCCTGTAAGCTTCTTCAACTGTGAGCACGTTTGGCCCTGTGGGCTTTATTAAATCCACACTTTTAAAACGCTCATTTAACTCGGCAAATATTAATGTCCGGATATTTAATCCAAAATAATAACGTCTTTCAATTGTTGGCGATCAAACATTTTATCACAGTTTCATTTCCAACAGGTTTAGAATTATATTTTGCCTTTAGCAACATTATGGTAAGGAAATCATTTTATAATTATTTTTTAATTTTTTTATTCATTTGTTTGTTTATTTGTTGTTTTAGATATTACATACAGAAATATCATATCATAATTTCAATGTATGGCCAGATATATGGCCATAATATTTGACTAGATATTTTTCAAGACACTTCTTTACAGCTTAAAGTGACATTTAAAGGCTTAACTAGGTTAATTAGGTTAACTAGGCAGGTTAGGGTAATTAGACAAGTTATTGTGTAATGATGGTTTGTTCTGTAGACTATCGAATAACAATATAGCTTAAAAGGGCTAATAATATTGACCTTAAAATGGTTTAATAAAAAAAAATACTGCTTTTATTCTAGCCGAAATAAAGCAAATAAGACTTTCTCCAGAAGAAAAAAAATATTATCAGACATACTGTGAAGCTTTCCTTGCTCTGTTATACATCATTTGGGAAATATTTGAAAAAGGAAAAATAGGGGCTAACAATTTTGACTTCAGCTATATATATATATGTATGTATGTATATTAACAAGTGTTACATAGGATTTCGGGCCCCAGACAAGTTTATAACTTGACAAAAATAAATCTCAATTATATAAATAATAATAATTACCCAGGATATCGAAAACAAAACTTATACAAAACCATCCGTTACATACATAAGAGTAACATAGAACCATACAAAAAAGAGAACAAGAAAATAGGATTTAACTTGGAAAGATTTAATGAACTAATTTAAATGGCAAGTTTAACTACAAGCAACAACAAAATATAAAATCAAATCTAAAATATATCAAATATAATATATAATCAAATATCAAATATTCAATTTAATTCACTTTTATTTGTATAGCACTTTATACAATGTAGATTGTGTCAAAACAGCTTCACATTCAAGATTATAGTAAATTGAAACAGTGCCAGTTTTCAGACTTTCAGATCAGTTTAGTTTAGCTCAGTTCAGTGTGGGTTAATAATCACTACTGAGAGTCCAAACACTGAAGAGCAATTTAGAACTCTTCAGTATATATAAATTACTGAAGTATTTACTCTTCAGTAAATATAATATATGAAGTCAATATCCCACGATCATTTTAAGTAACACAAAGCAAAAATTCCCTTCAAAAAACAACAACAAATAAACCAAGAAAGAAATAAACAAAAAGTTTCAGTTTTCTCAAATATAATTAAATGAAAATAAGTGTAGGTTGGGTGATTAACGCATGCGTTTGTGTATGTGTATGCGTGAAACTAACCCAAGCGACTTGACCAAGCAGTGGTGGTTCAAGAGGTTACACGTCAGCAGTTTACTGGCTGGCAGGTGACTTGGCAGTACGGACAGGAAAAGTAACAGATAGGCAGCCGCTTTTTCAGAGTTGTCCTAACTCACACACAGTCACCAGTAACTTTGCAGCACGACAACATAAAAGGACTGGTACATGTGGGCAATTACCAGGTAACTTGTAGTACGGTGGCTATAGAAGACAAGTCAGTATAAACGTGAGCATCACCCGCATCTCTTCCTCAGCTTCCTCAGACAATTGCCCAGACAGAACCACACCCACAACTTGGTGGCGCTAACACCACTCCCACACTGGAGGTCAGAACTCTCTCTTCATCAGAAAAAAGCCCTCTTTTATATAGTTTCACCCTATTTTAATTAGTCCTCGCATCCAATGGGGATAAACTCATGTGTAGAAGGCAGTGATGAAGGAAGTAAACACAACGAGGGGCAGTACATAAGTTTCTGTATCAATCAATCAGTCAATCAAGCCTTTATTTGTCACATACACTTTCATGTAGTGAAATTAGACCCCCCGATCATACACAAACATCACATTTCAGGGGAAGACAGGTTCGAAGAGAGGTAGCGTTCAGAAAGAGGAAATAGATACATAGGGAGAGAGAGGTGATAAAAACACCCTCTAACATTGCTCTTGAATTAGGGCAGTGTGAGATCAGGGAGAAAAAAAGCCCCAGGAGTCAAGCACATAAACACATAGGCATAGACATAACATTGCAACAGAGGATGGGAACAGGGAATGTGGATATAGCCCGGTGAGGGTGGGCAGCCATCTGGTCCTGCATCCAGGGGGCGCTGGTCACAGACCCGCCTACCCACTCCAGTGGGTGAAAGCACACGAAGGTGTGGGATGCGGGGCTAGGTAGTGATAGTCTATCTGTAGCTGTGTATGTGTGTGTGTGAGCCTGTAGAGTTCAACAGGTGTCCTTGACAGGGAGCAGGAATTCAGAACGTCTCCTTATCTTGCTCTCCGGGAAGAGTTGTTTGTCTCCAGCCGAGGCTGTCTGGCAGGAAAAACACAGGAAAGCCGAAAGAGAAGAAAAGTTATTCAAATCTAGGTCAATATCTGCCAATTTCCCTGCTGAAAAATCCAGCTTAAACCAGCCTAAGATGGTTGGCTGGTTTTAGCTGGTCAACCAGCCTGGTTTTAGAGGGGTTTTTGGCCCTTTCCAGGCTGGTTTCCAGCCATTTCCAGCCTGGTCTTAGTTGGTTAGGCTGGAGGATGACCAGCTAAAACCAGCTTGACCAGCCAAAACCAGCTATGTCCAGCTTAAATTAGGCTGGTCAAGCTGGTTTTAGCTGGTTTAAGCTAGTTATTTTCCAGCCTGACCAGCTAAGACCAGGCTGGAAATGGCTGGAAACCAGCCTGGAAATGGCCAAAACCCCTCTAAAACCAGGCTGGTCGACCAGCTAAAACCAGCCAACCAGCTTAGGCTGGTTTAAGCTGTTTTTTCAGCAGGGTTTACAGATATTTAATGTCCGTCACTGGTCTCCAGGTCCGGCCATATTTTGTTGCAAAGCCGCTAATTTCACCCCGATGTTTTCCAATTTAAAGTCTGGTTATTAGCGACCCTCCTCATCACCGTTTCAATCAAGCCGGCCAGCTTGGTGGGGTTTTAAGCAGCACTGACCGCTTTCATCAATCGTTGATACCCCAGGGCCCCGCATAAGCCCATCAGCAGAAACCCTGTTATCAAAGTTACGAATAGGTAGATATCTTCAATGTCCAAAAAAATATTCAATATTGTCACAGTATTAACATTACAACATCGATGCTGTAAAAGGAACCTTGTGAAATTGAAAATACTCACATTAAGCTTTCACCAGAAGTTTATCATTGGCTAGCTGTGCATATACCCCATTGATGTGGTGACATTCACTAAAAGATGCTTCTGGGTGATTTAAACAATATGAACAGCTCCCATCAATCTCCATATATTTTGATAACAATAAATTTTGTAGGTTTATGTTTTTGTTGTCGTTGTGACACGGTGATATCATGTATACTTCATTGAATTATGAGCAGCAGATACGTATCATAATTTTACCTGTGACTTACAAGAGACCTCTAGTTATTGTTCGAGGATCACAAGTATATTTTGTTGCACATAATGGCAGGTACATGAGCATATGAATAAATAATGCCATGTAATAAGGCCTGAGGCTAGTGTTTTGTCTCGAGATTAGCAAACTGAATTAAATATCGTCATTTTATATATTCAGCCTGGTGGGGCCTTTATGGTTTCTCAATCTATGTGCTCTCTCTTGTGTTTCATTTAATAACGGAACATTTGCCTGTGGCTAAAATAGATGATAAACACACACCTGCGACTGCACATCACTTGATTTATATTACAATGCGATCGGTTGCTGAGCGATTTGTTAACATCCAGCATTTATGCATATGTGTGTACTATATTATTTTGAGGGGGGAGTTGTATTGTTGTTAAATATATGAAATAATACTTGTAATGTACAAATGGTGAATAATAAAAAAACTAAAAGCCTTGTATAGGCTTAATGAAAGGGGTAGTTCACAGACAAATGAAAATTCTCTCATCTTTTTTAATTGTTCCAAACGTGTTTGAGTTTCTTTGTTTTGTTAAACACTAAATAAGATATTTTGAGGAAAGCTAGAAACCCTTGACATCCATAGTATTTTTTTTCTATACTAAGAATGTCAATGGTTACCGGTTTTCAAAATATGTTATTTTGTGTTGAGTCTAAAGAAAACAATAAAGGTTTGAAGCCTCTTGAGGGTGAGTAAAACATTTTTTTTTGGTTGAACTATCCCTTTAAGAACAAACATTGTGTTATGTCTGCACTAATATGCTTTTAAAATGTGAAATAAATAAATATTTTCTCATACAAACAAATATTTAAATCAATATTATAACCTTTGAAAAGCTAAAGTCAAGTTTGGTGAATCAAAACATAATATA
>CAIGQZ010034999.1:11765396-11777229 GCA_903798205.1 Danio tinwini | reverse complement strand
ATCGGTGCTTTTGTAAACACTATTGGTTGGGTTTAGGGAAGGGGGTGTGCGGGTCAATCGGTCCTTTTGAAAACACTATTGATTGGGTGTAGGGAAGGGGGTGGGCGGGTCAATCGGTCCTTTTGAAAACACTATTGATTGGGTTTAGGGAAGGGGGTGTGTGGGTCAATCGATGCTTTTGAAAACACTATTGGTTAGGTTTAGGGAAGGGGGTGTGCAGGTCAATCTGTGCTTAAAAAAAACACTATTGGTTGGGTTTAGGGAAGGGGGTGTGCCGGTCAATTGGTGCTTCTGAAAACACTATTGGTTGGGTTAAGGAAAGGGGGTGTGCGGGTCAATCGGTGCTTTTGAAAACACTATTGGTTGTGTTTAAGGAATGGGGAGAATGGGTCAATGCTGGTTTATACTAACCTACTAACCCATGGCGCATGCCTTGCGCGTAGCCATGCATTTATACCTCTGCATGCCCTTATAACACTTCTGAAACGTTAGCTGTCAGTAGGCTATGTTCCTCTGTATCGAGTTTCTTCGCGGGTGTTTTGATTTTTCTACACGCTACCTTAATGTACAAGTAGCTAAAACTTGAACGTGCAACAACTTTAATCTTTAAATGAAAAGTTTCCATCTGGAGCTCCTTCATGGGACTCGACACTTGTAAACACTCGCGGCTCTCAGCACCACCCACACTCTTCACAGCTACCAAGCCGACCAATCACAAAGCTTGCTCTATGCGTCGTTGCAACATGTAGTTACATTTTTTGAGAGGTGCTCAATAGCATCGGCATCAGCCACGGCGAGGGTTATGCGACGCTTAATATGCACTCGCTTGATAGCATAATTACATAAGTATAAACCAGCCTTTAGGCGATCGGTCAGTCAGTCGACAGTGACCTCTGGTGGATTTACATGAGAACAGCAGGCGCAAATGGCACTCGTGAGAGAAATTTAAGATCAGAAAAAGCAAACACAGCGGCATCTGGTGGATTCGTGAAAACAAAAACGTAGCTCCTGGGATATATTTGGCACTCTCCAGAAATGTATATAGCAGTACGTTTTCAGAATGAGCCTGGGTTGTCATTACGATGATGTATAACCTACATGGCGTTTAGATGACGTGATTTTTGATTGTAAAAAAATATATATATCTATATGTGTGTGTGTGGAGATTTATTGCTCTGTTTTGGGGGAGCATGCTACTTATTTTTATTATTATTGTTTTCTTTTTGGTCACTGTTTTGTTTCTATAACTCCATGTGCAGTTTGATCCGATTTTCAAAGTTAAGAACTCAGTGTTTTACCTATATACATGCAGTGTAAGATAGATTTTCAAGAGTTTTATGTTCACTACTGTGTATAAAAAAAACAAGAAGAAAAACCCAAGCTATTTTTTTATTATCCTTTACGTCTGCAGGAAATCGAGAGCTTTTATTTAATTCCTCTCTGTGCACACCAATCATTGTTATCGTTCCTGTTTGATAAAACACTTTCACATGAGACGATTACTCTTCTAACACAGAATTACTCCTGCTTATTTATGTATTTATCTCAGTATTTGAATCGAAACATATTTATGGCAGCCATCTCACGTGATGCGCCTTACAAATTTTTGCTATTTATATTATTTGTTATTACCAACAATCACTGGAAAGGATGTAAATTTAAAAGAAATATCGTTTTTATATGCCTTCAGAGATAGAACAAGAAGAAAAAACAACATGTTGTATGATCACATTTTAGGCTCTTGATGAACTTTGCTGCTCTCGAGTGATTCGTTTCTTTTTCTAGCTCCTTCACCTCCCTTTTTTCATCTCTTTTTTTATTACATGAAGCAATAAAAAAGATAATTTTTGCAGGTATTTTGTTGTACCACAGAAAATCTGTGTCCTTGCTCCACACTTTTATGATTATGTGAATGCCAAACTAAAGTTTACAATTTTCATTTCCTGAATTTTTTAAAAAGAAGAAGGAAAAAAAAAAGATGTATTTGATGTGTAAAATAAAGATACTAATCTTGTCATTACTCACAATAACTCGAAAGTAATAATGGAATATGAAAAATGTGAATAAAAATAAAAGAAATCAATTAAAAAAAAGCAATAAATTATTTTTCAAAGCTGTATTCTAGCTCATGTTGTCGTAAGGTTTTAGACATGACAGATTACCCAGACTCTGTTCAGACACGGGGGATCCATTCCAGTGCCTCAGATCGCAAGACCACCACCTGAAAGAGGAATTGCTTGTGAATGCAGATTGCGTATGCGTGTGTGTGTGTGTGACAGAATTACCAGTTCAATACAAGCAATGGCTTTTAGGTCTAAAAAGCCAAACATTGCATCCATGAGATCGAGTCTCTTTCCAAAGCAGGAGCTATTTTCGTCTGCGGTTTGAAGGTACTTCAGAGGAAAAACTGTTAATAATTCAAATCGCCCAAATGCAACACACACAAGGTAACCTTTTGTGACAAATACGTCAGGTTTTTGTGCTGTTTTTGAATGAAAGACACATGCAATGAGGGAAATAAGTATTAAACAAGTCGCTATTTTTCTCTGAAAACATTATTCTGAAGATGCTGTTGACTTGAAATGTTCACCAGATGTTGGGAACAACCAAATAAATCCATATATGCAAAGAAAACAAATCTAATTAGTTTACAAATTAAGTAATGTCTAATAAAATGAAATGACGCAGGAAAAAAGTATTGAACACATGAAGAATGGAAGGTGTAGAAAGGCATGGAAAGCCCAGACAGCAGCTGAAATCTCTCAGTAGTTCTTCCTCTGCCCTTCCTCTGTTCATATATTCATTCATTTTCTTTTCGGCTTAGTTCCTTTATTAATCCGGGGTCGCCACAGTGGAATGAAACCCCAACTTATCCAGCACATTTTACGCAGCGGATGCCCTTCCAGCTGCAACCCATTTCTGGGAAACATCCATACACACTCATTCACTACGGACAATTTAGCCTAGGCAATTCAGCTGAACCACATGTCTTTGGACTGTGAGGGAAACCGGAGCACTTTAAGGAAACCCATGCGAACGCAGGGAGAACATGCAAACTCCATACAGATGTGCCAACTAACCCAGGCGAGGCTCGAACCAGCGACCTTCTTGCTGTGAGGCGATAGCACTACCTACTGCGCCACAGCGCCACCCCCTTCCTAAGTGTAAATTAATATTATCTGTTTCAGTCAGGGGCAGTATTTGCAGTTATTGAACATTAGTTTACTTGAGCTATTAGAGGAGTGGGGTGGCAACGGACTGTGCTGTTGGTTGGCAGTATGTGAAGGGCGGGTTGGGGTGGGTTTTGAGAGATAGGTAAACGAAGAGCGGGTTGGCAGTGTATGGAGCGATCTGTAATTAAAAATTTGGGGGAAGGGCAGGGCTGTGATGGGGGAAGTGATCGGTTCGTGAAAAGTAGTGGGAGGTCAGGCCAAATTCACGTTGACAGGCCAGATTGGCCCATCAGGCCACCGGGAACGGTTCCGATACTTCCTATGGCCAGTCCGCCCCTGGCTTCAGTACAACATCTATATTAGCTTGGGCTGTGTATTCGCAAGGGCCTCACGATATGATACATATCACGATACATGGGTCACGATACAATATATCACGATACATTGCGATACAATGAATATTGTGATATATTGCAATAGTTTGTATTAGTATGTGTGTCACATTATATTGACAACTTAATAAAGTCGGCAGACAAATGAAAATTCCAATTCCAATTTATTTTCCATCCATTCCAATTCATTTGAACTGCACAGTGTGATTGAACAGAGAACTATATATATTGCAAAGCTTACAAATGGCTTGTTTTGTCTAATTCAGTACTCCCTGGTATAGCGTTAAAACCAAAGTGCAGCCACACGTCAGCTCTAAAAGCTGAAGGCACCTTTATATTTCCGCCATGCTCACTCTTGTTTACTTCTGATACCGTACTACTTGGCGTTTTGTTGAGTGCGGTTGCAATCTACAGGAGCGGAGGAGGAGGTCGTTTGGCACAACTTAAATCGATACTTGAGGTTGGACTATCTATACACTATGGTAAAAGAAATTATAGCAATAGATGTATCGATATTTTTGCACAGCCCTAATATTAGCAAGATGATGAAGATAAAACCAGGGTGGACATTTCAGCAAGACAATGATCCAAAACACAGCCAAGCAAACTCTCAGATGCTTTCAGAGAAAGAAAATAAAGCTGTAGAATGGCCCAGCCAATCCCCTGACTTTAATCCAATATAAAATACAAATTAAAGCTTAGATTTCATAGATGAGACCCACAGAACCAGCCAGATTTTTACACTCTGTTGAAGTCTGTGAAAAACTGAGCAATGCATGTGACTTCAATCTCCATATGAGAGGCGTCTTTAAGCTGCCATAACAAAAAAAAAGCATTTTATAAAAATTATTAAATAAGTTTCAGTAGTTCAGTACTTTGTCCTTGAGTCATTCCATTCCATTGTTTTTTTGTTTTGTTTTTTAATTCCCATGATCTGCTGGTTGCTGAATTTTCCTTGCCAATCTCAAACCAATTGAAATCGTTTGTGTTGGTTCAGTTTGGAATTTCCCCCAACCATTGCAGAGCCCAGGGGATCAGAGTGAGCACTCCAGCTTGGCCCCACCCTGATCTGTGTCATTCCATTGTTATTACAGATAACAATCTTTCAGATTTTTATTTATTTATTTATTTATTTATTTATTTATTTATTTATTTATTTATTTATTTATTTATTTATTTATTTATTTATTTATTTGATTTATTTTTCTGTTTGTATTGTTTGAGTTTTTACCGAAATCTTGTTCAATTCCATGTCAGCAGCTCCTTTAGAAATATTGTTCCAGGAAAAAACATGACGTGTTTAATACTTATTTCCCCTACTGCATATATATCACAAACCATTACTGTGTAAATGTCTAATTTCGACATTGAAAATAAGCAATTTATTGGAGTAACGTATTTAATTTTTTATTTACATGCGCAGAGCTTGGGTATGGAGTCATGTCGGGTTTGATATATCTATATATGTGGCTTTAACCATTGCAACGTGTATGTTGCAAAAAAATCTGCTTTGTAAATTGCTGTAGCAATATGTTACAACACCTGATTGGGTGTATGTTTTTGGAGTGGCAGACTTTTTACCATAGTAAAAACTACTGAAGGATTCGCTTTTGGACGATTTCTCTTTGTGTTTCCATGAAGAATCAGATGTATCTCAATGAGGCTGTGTGTGGGTTTGACAGAGTGCGTGTGTGCGAGGGTGTGCCTGTGTGTATTTGGGGTCAAGGGGACTGTGTTTGGCTGTTATCTTCTATTTGTCTCCTATCCATGTTGCCTTCTGCTGAGTCCTAACCAATGCCTTTGTAGTTGTACGTATTGTACAATCTTTGTTGTGGATTTTCTTTTTTATGTGTAGTTTTCATCAGCCTCACCATGCCAATAAAGGGAATTGTGTCTAATTTATTTATTTTTGCTTCCATTTAATGTGCATTTAAACTCAAGATGGTTTCAAGTAGCTAATGTGGGCATTTAGACAGCAATGAACTGGCAGAAATGTATTTGTTGCTGCTTTTTTTTCCTCTGCAGTGATTCAGATTGGCAGATTTGCATCATGGGAGAGTAGATTTTCTGCATGAATTCCACAATTCAATTGATTGATGGTTAATGTTTATAATTCGTATTTGTTTTATAATCAATCATTGATCAAATGTGTGTTGACCTTATTCACTTCCGCCATTGTTTTAGAACTTCCGATTCATTTGCCTATATTGGGGAAATGACTAGGAATAACAATTAGCAATAAATGTCAAACTACTTGCTGTACAACCAAGTGTGTTTGTGATAATGCATAACAATACGCATAATATAATAATAAAATATAAATATATATTTACACACATTTACACAAGTAAAAAAATCTATTCTATTACGGACTAAAAAAATCGCAGATGATGAGTTATGAAAGCAACGGTGCTTTTATTATGACACAGTCCACCACTTCCGGTTCTTCAGCTCGCGATCGTGTGGAGAAGCATAAATATATACACTAGATATCACATAGGCACCCTGAGCATGCGTCAATAGCGTCGCCACACTGGTACAGTGCTCCTAGGACATGTCATTCAATCGTACTAGTCAAGACAGTGTGTCAATGTGAAGATGCTGGACTTTAGCGCTGTGTACGGGTGTAGTAACGAGCAAACAAAGAAAACAAAGCACAAAGTCATCACCTTTCATAGGTAAGATTTTGCTTTTTATGTTTTTGTATGTTATGAACTTTTGTGCTTAACAAGTAATGTTATTGATGATAATACAGTCTCTTACTGCAGTGACCATAAGGCAAAGTAGCACCAACTCGCACTAAATTCTAAGCTTATGCTAGTTTTGTTGAATAAAATAAGCAAACAATGTTATGACAAGACGACGCTGCGCTGCCAGAAACTTGTATTATTGTCAGCTAAGTGAACGAGTCATTCAAAACGGAGATTCATTCACAAACGAATCGCTCCCTTCGTCAGAATGAGAAGTGAAAGCAGGAGAGGGGGTGTGTTTCAGGACATGGATTAGATCAAATGAAACAGAGAAGGAGGGTCATGCATTTCCATGCACACAAACACTCACTCTTTGTCAGGAATGCCCGTGCGGTCACATCCATCAATGTAGAAAAGTGATGTAAAATTATAATATTTCCTAATTTTAAAAAATATTTGCATACGGACCACCGGGGAAAACTCCCGATCATAGATATATGCATATATGTGTATTTCTCTGGCTTTGGATGGCCACAGTCCTCCACCTTGGTCCTGTATTCATTTCAAAGGAGTGCTACCCTGTACTAAAATGGTGGCTCTATTGACGCATTCCTTCTAATAGACAACAGTAGGGTAGGCGACATCTAATGTATATATCTATGGTGAAGCAGCTGATTTATCAGACTAGGTTATCCGCTTGTTAAGTGGTGACGTGATGTTGACGTATGTAATACTGTTTCTGGGTCCAAGCCACCACTCATTTGAATGGACTAAATATTAGTTTATGATCACTTTTTATTCATATCACACATTAAAGGGATTTTTATATAAAGCCATAGTGTACACAACAATCACTGGGCTTGCTGCATCACAAATACCAAAATTTTAACAATTTATAAAAAAAATGTATCACTTTCTGGCCATCAGATATTAGGCATATATATTGTGATCGTGATTTTTGAAAGTATTACAGCACTTTGTAAACGTATATTATTAGCATTTGATGAGTCTCATTCAGTTTTTATAGAGCGCTTGGACTTGGAAGCTCTTTCGCGTGACGTCAAACTTAACAAGCGGATAATGCTACTCTGTGCTGTCTAATAAAAAACACAACATATTAAAGTGTTTCCCTGTTTATTAGGCTATAAAACAAAACTGGACATTTAAGGTAAGTGACGTCATTAGTATGACTCTGAAAAATAAACCCTGACCAATGTGACAAAATTTTACTCGCACTTGACTTGTTTTCTCTATTTTAGTCCGCTTAGAAACTTTGATAGTCATTAACAGCTAATATGATTTCACTATTTGGAATTTGCTAAGAATATTTTGAGAAATTATATTATTACAGAGAAAGTCTGAATGTGCAAATATAAGATTAATATTGTCATTAACATTATAAGATGGTAATATTAGGTAAGATTTAGGTCGTGACGTCAGATTACCAAAATTCTATGTCTAGTCAGCATCTAAGGACAGTGTTATTTTGATGTTTGGTTGATTTTAGGTTGTGTTGCAAAGTGACCAAAGTCCAACGTCGAGCCAACATCTTAAATCGTCATATTGATGTCAAATGTTGACATTTATCTGTCATTTATGGCAACCAAAAACCAACGTCTGGTAGACGTCATAGTACATGTAGTAACATCCACGCAATGTCAAGCTGTCACATTATTAGACGTTGATATTTGGTTGATTTTAGGTTGGACGCTGGACATTAACGTCGACCTGAGGGATGTCATTCTTATCTGTAAATATGCGTTTTATGTTGAATATGAAAGTAAAAGCTTGCTGAACTATTAACAAGAGCTGTTATCCGTTAGGAAAATTGATGGAACTGCAGTCTTGGTTTATCTGTTATTTCTCTCTATAATGTAAAGCCTAAATGCATAAATCTAGCCAACGGCTATGTATGAGAAAGTCTTACCGCCGATTTATATTTGGTGAAGATGTCTGTGGGTGTCAAAATTAAAGCGCAGCCTTTTGCTTAAAATTTCTTATTGCTCATTGAAATAAATTAAAATAAGAGACGCATGACAGCCGAGCGGGACTCTGAAAAATAAACCCTGACCAATGTGACAAAATTTTACTCGCACTTGACTTGTTTTCTCTATTTTAGTCCGCTTAGAAACTTTGATAGTCATTAACAGCTAATATGATTTCACTATTTGGAATTTGCTAAGAATATTTTGAGAAATTATATTATTACAGAGAAAGTCTGAATGTGCGAATAGAAAATTAATATTGTCATTAACATTATAAGATGGTAATATTAGGTTAGATTTAGGTCGTGATGTCAGATTACCAAAATTTTACGTCTAGTCAGCATCTAAGGACAGTGTTATTTTGATGTTTGGTTGATTTTAGATTGTGTTGCAAAGTGACCAAAGTCCAACGTCGAGCCAACATCTTAAATCGTCATATTGATGTCAAATACTGACATTTATTTGTCATTTATGGCAACCAAAAACCAACGTCTGGTCGATGTCAAAGTAGTAACATCCATGCAATGTCAAGCTGTCACATCATTAGACGTTGATATTTGGTTGATTTTAGGTTGGACGTTGGACATTGGCGTCGGCCTAAGGTTGGGTTCTGACATCAACCTGATTTTCATTTTCAAACAAAATGCAACGTCCCACAACGCTGGGGTACGATGTCTATCTGACATCATATTGACGTCCTGTGCCTGCTGGGTATTGCTTGCAATTAGTTTATTTGTATGGTTGATTGCTCAATGTCTTCAGTAAATTGATAATATATCAAATATTTCAGAATTAGCCTGCCACTGTTATTTTCTCATCAAATTGATGATGAGAATAATGTCTTACCAAAAATGCTCAAAATGAAAATCTCATTTAAAGCAAAGCAAAATCTGTCGTGCTGTAGGTTTTTGCCTAAAAAACCTACAGCATCATCCGCCTTGATGTGTTTGGATGAGTCACTTGGTTATTTTTGGCGGATGCTCGTGTTTTTTGCCAACTCTGCACGAAATGGGGAAACTCTGGGAAAAATGACTGATGATAATCCCGCCGAGCTTGTTTCTTAATTCCCGTAAACTCTCCTGACAGCTTTTGTGCATGCGTGTTTATGCATATAAGGAGGCTGGGAGAATGTGACTGCACATAGCCTATCTGTCCAGCTGGAATATAATACACTGCGATTATTATTATTCAGCCGGTGAGTGTGAGGAGGTGAATAACCTCTTCTCTTTCCTGGACATTAAATTTTAAAAGAAGAGGATCCAATTGTGGATTTATTTATTTATTTATACGTTTTCATTAATGCTTCGGTTTTTGGCCCGGGAGGAAAAAGAGACTCTTCTTTCATTTTACCGTGTCAATCCGGCCGACGGGAGGTCTTGGAGAATCTGCCCTTTTCCACACAATGAAGCTGGAGGCTCAAGAGCTTCTCTTCACCTTTGTCGGTTTGTGTGATACAGGTACTTACTCTGGCAATCCATCCTTATCTTTCATTTCTCACAGCCGCATGTTGGTGAAAATGCCCATGTCTGCACTTTCTGAGGGTCTTCTACCTGCTCTTCTAAAAATATGCGACTGTGCTGGAAATATTTAGTGCATTTATTTACTGAAAATAAAGATTCATTAGACTTACTTAAGTTTTCTTTTAAGGTAAGTGGTTGCAAACAATTAATAGGGGCTGAAATGAAACTAACAAATTAAGTTAAACATTACTACATTTAATTTGTTTGTTTAAATTCAGCCCATGTAAATTGTTTGCAACCACTTTCCTTAAAAAAATGTTGTAAATCCAATAAAAATTTTTAGGGTGCTTTCACACCTAGACTTTTGTTTCGGAACCTGGCGCGTTTTCTCCAGTTAGCACGGTTCGTTTGGCATATGTGAATCCAGCAATTGTGCTCCGATCTGCACCAAACAAATGCACCTGAATGAGGTGTTCTCGGCTTGGTTGAAACAAATTCTGGATCGATTGTAGTGAGAGCAATACAGTCTAGCAAACCAACAAGCCAGGGTATATCACAGTGTATTAAGGATATGTAATAGGCATATATGGCTATATGAATGAGAATTATGAGTGGGGCGGGATGTCATTCCTATCGGTAAATATGCATTTCATGTTGAATATGAAAGTAAAAGCTTGCTGAACTATTAACAAGAGCTGTTATCCGTTAGGAAAATTGATGGAACTGCAGTTTTGGTTTATCTGTTATTTCTCTCTATAATGTAAAGCCTATAATGCATAATTCTAGCCAACGGCTATGTATGAGAAAGTCTTACAGCTGATTTATATTTATATATATATATTTTAAAATGTATCATTTTAATCCCTGTTTCAGAACAAAACAATCAATCTACAGGTGGGAAAGCACCCTGAGTGCGTATAAACCATAGACTGTAAAAGATATGGACGTAGTATCCGTGACATCACCCATAGGTTTTTGAAGAACCCAAAAGAAGCTACCAGTAGGCGTGGCCAACCGTCGCTATTTTGTTACCGTGTCATCGCACCAACTGAGGCATACCATACAAGGGCAAAGAGGCGGGGCGTGAACGGAGCTACAGACACATGAGAAACACTTAATACTTCATTACCTGAGACTCGTTTGTGTTCTGACCACATGTGCTTGGTTGTATACTATATCAATAAAGTGTTTAGACTTTATAAACACTGTTTCATAAGCAATGTCATAAGCACAATGCTTAGTGGCTCAATGTATTACACACTGAGCCATTATAAGCATCGTTCTTATGACGTTTTTCAACAGGAGGAACGTGCGAATTACTTCCAAACACTTCGGATATAGTCTGTGTTAGTAAATGCAGGGCTATTGATGAAATCCAGCATAACACTGTATGACAACGCTTCAGACAACTGTTGTAGAGCCTACAGCTAATAAATCTGTCAGATTCTGGAGTGCATTACAGCTCTAAAGAACATTATGAATGATAAATGATCTTAAATAAAACAAATACATTTATAGAGACGGTATATAAATATATAATTTCACTCACCTGGGAAACGGAGGCCATGTGAATGGTTTGTGAGCACAATTAAGCGCACACAGCATGCCATATCATCTGATAATTGTAAGAAATAATTCCAAAAGGCAACTGACTGTGTAAAGCCACAAAAAACAACACAAAAATACGATGAATATGCCGAGATCAGCGGCTAATCAGCTGAGGTGACGTGACGGCGACCAGCGAGAGCTAGCTGTCACTCAAGTGGCCACGCCCTTAATTATGCAAAAAATATAACCTAATATAAAGGAAATGGATGAGTTATGAAAAAATTCACACCCTCACGGTTGTCATAAAGGGTAATATTAGCTATATGAACCAAAATCGTTCTTTGTACCAGGCTGTAAACACCTTTATTTCTGCTGTAAAGTTGGCCATTTTAATAGTGGGTTCAAAAGAAATCTGCTCTATTATGGAGCCAGGACTAGTGGAATTTCGATGAATTGCAGTTTCAGTTACTTCCGTATGGGCTTCCCGAGGGAGAGCGGGAGGTTGCCACTTGGTATAAACCAGTCAAATGTCTGAGACACACACACACACACACACACACACACACACACACACACACACACACA
>CAIGQZ010034999.1:11703430-11715116 GCA_903798205.1 Danio tinwini | reverse complement strand
CCTAAAATTACTTGATTTAGACTTTGTGTTATGTCCACATGCCTCCTCATTCATTTTACTATTTTGTGTATAAACTTAATGTTCATGAGCAAATGGGTTGTGGTTTCATAGTGTCACGTTGCAATTCATTTTTAGGGCTTTTCTGGAATCAACACTAAGAATTTACCAAATTTATATCTGACCACACCAAAAATAAATAAATAATAATTATTTCTTAGCCAAAAAGTTTTACATGTCAAAACATGGGAAAAATATAGCTGTATTCATGCTCTTTTTATTCAACTAAATGTTTCTTAAAAAACATTTACATTTAAAAAATAATTATCGCCATATCTAAAAATATGCACAGTAGCCTAGTCTGCCCAGGCTAAAGGTCTCTCAGATCCATAGTTAAATACACATACATGGGGAGTTGATCTCCTATTAAAGCAATGTTATTGTAAAAAATGATAATTAAACCATGATCAGGTGAAAAACACAGTGTGTGTGATAATGGAAGGATGATCACGCGTGATGCACACACAGGTAACGTTAGGCCCATAATCTGTTCTCTTCAAAGAATAGTCTCTTCAAACCGGCAACCGCTGCTGCTTATAAAAAGACATCTTTTAGAAACATCCGGAGCTTTTAGAAACAGTAGGATTGTGAGTGCACGAGCATCACTTCAGTCTATTTGAAAGAGAACCGATCGCAGCAGTTGCTTTTTCAGCAGGGCCGGAGCAAGCCGAACTGCCGCTCTAGGCAATGGACTAGCACGCTGCCCTCAACCCGAAAGTGAAAACGAACCTGACCAGTTCATAAAGTGAGGACAGGGGGTTGATGTTGTGGATGGGTCAGTACGTTGGGTTGGACGGCGGGGAGCGTTTGCCGCCCTCACTATTATGTCAGACCCCTATTATGCAAGTGTTCTACTGATATTGTGGATGAAAGTCAGTAGGGTTGGACGGCGGGGCGAGTTTGCGCCCTCATTATCATGCTGCTCTAGGCGGCCGCCTAGGTCGCCTCTATGGACGCGCCGGCCCTGGTTTTCAGTCACTGTTGCTTCGTGCCAAAAACAGGAGCGTGCATGATTTTTAAACAGTCGCTCGCATCACATCACCTGTGTATTCGGTATTCATCTGTTTTCCTTTGCTCGTGCGAACGTTTTTTTGGTCGGTCATGCTGCTTTACGATTCTAAGAAGACATAAGCATGCATATTGGGACATCTTTATTGTCGAACCCTGCTTTTAAGAAAACTAATTTTAAAATTATCTTCAACCAGCCAAAGTGGCTAGTGAGAGTGGTTGTCTAATGTAAAGCCCTGCACGTAATATATCTTTTGTTATTAACTACATGGAAAATGAAGGCTTTAGCTTTAGAAACTTGTGTTGCTCACCTGGATTTTGAAGAGAATTAACAATCTCTCCTCAACTTATTTTTACTTTTCGACCTGATTCTAATATTGATCAGATGACACGTCAAACAGACACAGTGCTCGTGCCAATTTCACACTAGTTTTTCCTCCATTTCTTGGGTTCAAATAAACTGAAAATGAGTGCTTTTAACTTCTTCCCCAGCCTCCCCACTGGCCTGCAGGTAACCACGCTAGTGAATGCTGCTCTCTCTCATTGGCTGTAGGTGATTGCAGATGTTATTTTCAGTCAGAACACATTCACACGGCATGATTTGCATCGCCGACAGCTCGATATTTAGCATGCCAAATATCTCACGGGCATCTGCGACTCATTGGCGATTCTCTCATAACGTGTCCTTGATAGTTCACACTGTGTGATTGTCACTCGCGTGAACGAGCATCGATTTGCCTGTGATTTTAGGCATTTGTTGGCGATTTCTCAAAACCTGTCGGTGAGTCAAAATCAGGGCTAAAATCATGCAGTCTGAACTGGGCATAACTAAGGGACGCTGGACAACGGAGTTGAGGACCCACGTGCAGCTTTATTTCACAAAGAACGGTCAAGCAGGCAATGGTCAACAGTTACAAACTGAGGCATATAAACAATCCAAAGAGTGCGGTCAAAAGCAGGCAAGAGATTGGTGCAGGCGCCAAACAGGATAAACAATAAACAAAACACAGGTCAAAAAACATGGAAAGAAAGAAAAAATGAATACTAAATGAGAAAGCAGTGGGTGTGGCTTGTTTTTTTTCTACTGCGAGCTGATTGGATGTAGTAAATAGACATTTCATTCAGAAAGATTATGTAAAGGGTTTTGGGAGAGTTATTACAGCCTAACAGACTCCTCCCCCTCACAATTTCTGTTTGTTGTCAAAACTGACAGCTAAAGGGGCGTGGTTAAGTATGTTAGCCACGCCCAATACCTTCGACTATAACTTCAATTAAAGATTACAAGGGCAATTGCTTTTCTTAATGGCATGCACAGATGAATTGTTCACCACAAAACTAGCAATGTGTGCTAACAAAATCAATGTGGTTAATGTCATGTGTACTTTAAGGTTTAGCCCATCAGGTAAACTGTTACCGAAGAGATGAATTCAGTCTCCATAGCAGCTACAGGAGCTCATACTGCATATTATTTGCACAGAGGCTTTGACCTGAATGAATCCTGGGTCTCGGTTGTTGGTTGAAAGCTCTGCTGCTGGATCAGGGGTCTCGGGATCACAGCCGCTCTGCTGGAGTCAGTAGAGGAAGGTGCCGCTTCAGCACTCCATAAGATGCCCTGCCTTTTGCACTTTCATAGAAAAGCTGAAGATTAGACCTGGGAATTAATGAGATCAACTGCATTCCAGCAGGTTTCCACCATGACCCAAAACATGCAGGTTACGTTTCATGTGAGATTTCCAAAGAATATTTCACAGTCGGTCTCTGCATAGCACTCCAAGATTATGAAGCTACAAAACATAACATTTGATTAACTCCAGATCAGAATAGTACAAAAGTGCTGTATTTTATAGTAGTGTACACTCATTTATTCATTCATTTTCCTTCGATTTAAAGAGTTGCACACCGGATGCACCGCTCGGCGATGCATCACGCCACACAGCAATGCGTCGCACCATGCATTTTAAACATCGATTTCTATCAGGGTATGCACACCGGCGTCGCAAATCGACGGCTGTCTGTGTGCCCAGCTATGACTCAGGACACGGTTTATTTTTCTGTCGCACCACATATGAATAGTTTCATTTTAAATAGCATGCGAATGCCCATGTCTGGTGTGCGATACTTTCAACTGTCATGTACGCGCCGTGTCATGGTGCTGAGCGGTGCATCCAGTGTGCGATGCCCTTTAGTTTCTCTTTCAGAGGTCACCACAGTGGAATGAACCGCCAGCTATTCCAGCATATGTTTTGATGCAGCGGATGCCTTTACAGCTGCAACCCACTACAAAGAAACGCCCATACACACTTATTCACACACATTCATACACTACTGCCAATTTAGTTTCTACAATTCTCCTATGGCGCATGTGTTTGGAGTGAGGGGGAAAGCGGTGCAAAATCGGGGAGAACATGCATATATATATACATGTGTGTGTGTGTGTGTGTATATATATATATATATATATATATATATATGTATGTATGTATGTATGTATGTATGTATGTATGTATGTATGTATGTGTGTATGTATGTATGTATGTGTGTATGTACACACACATCTAAATTATTTACATAAAGACAAAATACTAAACCCAGTAGGATTTTTTTTTTTTGCCAGAGCCATCTTTGTAACTGGCAGAAATTTTTCATTCATCATCTGCAATTATTCAACACATGCAGTCAAACGCGTTCTCATCTTCAGGATGAAAAGCAAGTTTTGATAACAGAGTTGACGTGGTTGAGGTTTGGTTTTCATTAAATCTGAAAATCCACTGTATATACAAGACAATTCAGACGTGAATAGTATGTGTACAAAAGAGAGGAAGCTGGGCTCTTTGTTGTCTTTCTTTTTCTGAAATAGTCTTTTCTCCCTGATTTAAAAAAAAATATATATATATCCTAAAGGCTAACTAAACAGTGTGCTGGGTTAGCACACTCAATTGCTTCCTCCGCTTTCCCCCTTCAAAATCACTCAGATTCGCTCATGTAAAACATGATTTCTAATTGCTATATTTAATATGTTAATGATTTAATTATTCTTTTAATTAATTTGTTACGACTAAATGACTGACTTAATTCAAGGGCTCTTGGCTTATCTGGGAGAGATGGAGGAGTGAGTGGCAGTTGTTTGCTCATGAGTTGAGCACAACATTGGGTTTAGAAAGACAAACTGGAGTCCCATTTAGAAAGAGAAACGTGTGCACTGGGAAATTTTAGAGCCTCATTTAGAGCCTCAAACTACCAGTGTGTTAATAGTTTACCTCTAACCCTGCTGAAAAATCCAGCTTAAACCAGCCTAAGATGGTTGGCTGGTTTTAGCTGGTTGACCAGCCTGGTTTTACAGGGGTTTTGGCCATTTCCAGGCTGGTTTACAGCCATTTCCAGCCTGGTCTTAGCTAGTCAGGCTGGGAGTTGACCAGCTAAAACCAGCTTGACCAGCCTGATTTAAGCTGGACATAGCTGGTTTTGTCTGGTCAAACTGGTTTTATCTGGTTTAAGCTGGTCATTTTCCAGGCTGACCAGCTAAGACCAGGCTGGAAATGGCCAAAACCCCTCTAAAACCAGGCTGGTCGACCAGCTAAAACCAGCCAACCAGTGTAGGCTGGTTTAAGCTGGATTTTTCAGCAGGGAATCTGGCCTCCAGATATATGTTCACTTTTAATGTTATTGCAGAGGCCTCTCATATATCCTAAATACATTGTTAGCCATTTGGTATGCTTCTGTGTGTTGCTTTATGTACTCATCATGGTAATATAGCAAAAAGCTAGCATATTTGTTTTTCAAAAGTTAGCCATTTGCAATGGTTTCTGGGAGGTTGCTGGTTGCTGTATGCACTTGCCGTGTGGTAGCATGTTTTAACACATTGCAAGGATGTTTTATTGAGCAGATTTCAAAAATTAGCCATTTGCTATTGTTCTGAGAGATTGCTATAGTACCCACAGTGTTAACATGTTTTAGCACATTGCTAGAATGATCTAGAATGATTTAGTGGATTGTAAGCTGTTTTCTGAAGTTAGCAATTTGCTATGTTTTTGTGAGGCTAAATGTGCTTACAGTGGTAGCATGTTTTAGCACATTGCTAGAATGTTTTAGTAAGCAAATTTCTTGAAAATGTAGCAATTAGCTATGTTTTTAGGGAGATTGCTATGTTTTAGAGCCACAAACTACCAGTATGGTGTCAATAGTTTAGCCCTAATCTGGCCTCCAGATAGACGTTAAATACATTGTTAGCCATTTGGTATGCTTCTATGAGAATGTTATGTGTTGCTTTATGTACTCATAATGGTTATATGTCAAATAGCTAGCATATTTTTAGTAAGCAGATTTCAAAAGTTAACAATTTGTAATGGTTTTGGGGAGGTTGCTGCTGTATGTACTTGCCATGGTAGCATCCCTGCTGAAAAATCCAGCTTAAACCAGCCTAAGCTGGTTGGCTGGTTTTAGCTGGTTGACCAGCCTGGTTTTTAGAGGGGTTTTGGCCATTTTAGGCTGGTTTTCAGCCATTTCCAGCCTGGGAGTTGACCAGCTAAAACCAGCTTGACCAGCCAAAACCAGCTATGTCCAGCTTAAATCAGGTTGGCCTAGCTGGTTATAGCTGGTTTAAGCTGGTCATTTTCCAGCTTGACCAGCTAAGACCAGGCTGGAAATATCTAGAAACCAGCCTAGAAATGGCCAAAACCCGTCTAAAACCAGGCTGGTCGACCAGCTAAAACCAGCCAACCATCTTAGGCTGGTTTAAGCTGGATTTTTCAGCAAGGATGTTTTAATACATTGCTAGATTGTTTTAGTACATTAAATAGATTTCAAAAGTTATCAATTAGCTATGGTTTTCTGGGAGATTGCTATACATGTACTCACAATGGTAGTGTGGTTTAGTGCATTGCTAGAATGATTTAGTATGTTGTAAGCTGATTTCTAAAACAAGCAATATACTATGGTTTTCGGGGAGGTTGCTATATGTTGCTACTGTACTCGCAATGGTAGCATGTTTTAGCACATTGCTAAGATGTTTTAGTAAAAACATTTCTAAATTTAACAATTAGCCATGGTTTTCTCAGAGAATGCTATAGATTTACTCACAATGGTAGCATGTTTTAGCACATTGCTAGAATGTTTTAGTATATTAAGCAGTTTTCAAAAGTTAGCAATTATGGATTTCTGTCCAGCTATATGTATGTACTCTTAATGGTAGCATCTTTGAAACATTGATAGGATGTCTGGGCGCCCAGCCAAAACCAGCTATGTCCAACTTAAACCAGCCTGGAAATGGCCAAAAGCCCTCTAAAACTAGGCTGGTCAACCAGCCAACCAGCCTAGGCTGGTTTAAGCTGGATTTTTTTCAGCAGGTTTACTCACAATGGTAGCATGTTTTAGCACATAGTTAGCAATTTGCTACAGTTTTTTATGAGGTTATATGTACCCAAAGTGGTAGCATGTTTAGCACATTGCTAGGATGTTTTAGAAAACATGTTTTCATAATTTAGCAATTTGCTATGGTTTCTGGATGGTATGTTGCTGTAGCCTTTATGCGTGCAGTGGTAGCATGTTTAGGCACATTGTTAAGATGCTTTAGTAAGCAAAGTTCAATAATTTAGCAGTTAGCTATGTTTTTTAGTACGTTGCTAAAATGATTTAGTACATTGTAAACCGTTTTCAATAGTTAGCTATTAGCTAAGGTTGTCTGTGATGCTTAATGTAGCATGTTTTAGCACATTGCTAAAATTTTTAAGTACATTGTAGTCTTTTTTTAAATATTAGCAATTTGCTACGTTTTTTGTGAGGCTATATGTACTCACAGTGGTAGCACGTTTAGCACATCGCTATGATGTTTTAGGAAGAACATATCCTTGCAAGAAACTATCTAGAGTTTGCTGAGATGTAATTTAAATTCATGAATTGCCTGTATAGTGTCATTTGAGTTTGAGACCTCGCTTTATTGGATTTTACACACCACACAAAAATCCTTTAATGTGTTTTGTTGTTCATTAACATGGTGACTGAACCACCAACCTTTGAAAATGGCCTTTAAAGTGGACTTCTTTGAAAACTATATTGGTTTTATTTCTGTATAAACTGCAAAAAAAATGTATTTTGAGAAATGTGACACAAGGTTACAAAAAAAAATCTGTGGTCCTCTTTCAAAGAGAGCATGTTTTGTCTTTAATTGCTACTGCTGTTATGTATCATGCAGACCATTTATTCAATTTGGAGTCACAAACCAGCGAAAAGCACATTATTTGGACTTTAAATGTCAAGCATTAGTATTCTGAGGTATGTGTATGCTGTTGAGCAATTGCTTCAACAAATAAAACTATTGGTGAGTAGAATTATAAATAGAAAGGAACCCAAAAAAAACTGCATTATTAGCTGCCTATTAACTATTTAGATATAATTTGTCATATATTTAATTATATTGGTAGGGCGAGAGTAAGAAAGTCACTGGTTCGAGTCCCGGCTGGGCCAGTTGGCATTTCTGTGTGGAATTTGTATGTTCTCCCCATGTTTGTGTGGGTTAACTGTTTGACCCTTCGCTAAGCCACACCCAAAAACCGCCACACACCAATCGTGGCTTAGCAACTGTAGCTACACGCAGGAGGTATGTCAAGCTTTCAAGTCCAAACATTGTGCATATGGATTGTGCAAATCTGATACCCGATATCCTAAAAGTTTGGACGGGGTGGTGGAATTTTTTCCCTTTTCAATACCTAAAACAAGCTGTGTGAGGGGCGCTAAAGGAGCAGAGTTAAGTTGGTTTTGTTTTCGATATTCCTGACACATTCAGTGATAGATGGCAATAACTCACACACCTCTTACCCTAAAAAGATCTAAACTGTGTTTCCTACAAAAATACAAAGCAGGTTATGTTTCACAGCTGTCTTTTTTTCTTTTTTTCACTTAATATTATGAGCACTCCTCCATTTAAGCCCTCGCCATAGCAGTCATACTAATAGCAGTCATATTTCCATCTGTTTCAAGCTACAAATATTTGAAATTACATAATCAACAGCACAAAACCGAGATGTAATCATAAACTGAGCACTTAAGATCAATATACTTCACCTGCAGCTGTTTTTCAGTCATTTATAACCCTTATGTCCATGTCAGAGCTACAATTCACCAACGTTTTTGTAGGTCTTCTGGAGATTTAGTCATTGGTGACGATGTTATATCGGGTTAGTGTCTGCTTTTATATGTGGTGTCGGCAGGGCCGGAGCAATTGAACTGCCGCTCTAGGCAATGGACTCGCACGCCGCCCTCAACCCGAAAGTGAAAACGAACCTGACCAGTTCATAAAGTGAGAACGGGGGGTTGATGTTGTGGATGAGTCAGTACGTTGGGTTGGGCGGCGGGGAGCGTTTGCCGCCCTCACTATTATGCCAGACCCCTATTATGCAAGTGCTATATTTCATTGCACAACAATAGTCTATCAGGCTTTTTGGCTTAGTTTTTATTAGATTATTTTTAAATGTCACCTCTCCTGCTGTGCATAAACTAAGCTGTTGAATGGTCAGCGTATGAGGTGGCTAGGCTAACCTAGCTTCAATTTTGATTAAATTATTTTCTAATCGGTTGCCTATTAGGTCGTGAATATACCCCTGTAATGCATACTGCAGTTCTTTTTTTGTCTGGCTTTCTCAGATATCTCACCTGTTTGCCAAAAATGACTAATTATATCCCTGGGAATGTCTGACACCGGCGCATACACACTGTAATAGACGTGCCAGGCACGAAAGCTTGACAGGTGTAGCAACAGTAACTAAGGTGGACGGGGCTTAGTGAAGGGTCAATTGGTGCTTATTAAAACACTCAGTTAAGTTTAGGGAAGGGGGTGGGTGGGTGGATTTGTTGGGCGGTCAGTCAGTCAGTCGACAGCGGCCTCTGGTGGATTTATGCGAGAACAGCATGTGCAAATGTCATTTGTGAGAGAAATTTGAGATGTCAAAAAGCGAACACAGCGTCCTCTGGTGGATTCTCAAAAACTGTAAAAAAATAAACCTCCTGGGACGTATTTGGTGCTCTCTAGAAATGTATATAGAGGTAATTTTTTTAGAATGAACCTGAGTTTGTCTGTTATTTAGTCTACATCCACTATGGGGACTGCAAAGCTAAATATTTCTGAGTTTCCCTCTTGTCTAGTGAAGTTCTAGTGGGTTTACAGCAGCTTGTGTAAATACCTGCACAACGATGGCATTTTAGCGTGATTACCAGTGTGATGGAGAGTCGAGGAGAGTAATAGGAGATTAATTACGGGACTTGAGCATGGCTGGTTCAGCAAGCGTGCTGTAGCATCTGTTGCTGAGAAGAGCTAATCTAGAATGAGGGTGGATTTGGTAGAGAGGTTTGCTCTCATCTGTCAGTTTTGCCATTTCCAAGAGCTTGAGCAAGTGGCGAAAACCACGGAGCTTTGTTGGCGGTTCCTGGAATTAGACACAGCAACTAGAGGTCACGATTTGCCTAATGCTCCTAAAACAGCAGTTAGGAAAAAGCCAGATCTATTAACTCCGAAGCAAAGTGGCAAACAAACATGGCTCGAAAAGCTGCTTAGGTTTTGTGGAAGTGAGATTTAGCTGGAATTGTCTTTTCATGCCTGAGCTTTCAAAGAAACCCAGTCAAGTGGATTGACAGAGACTGAACACGCTGCTAGTCATTTCTGTTTACAGTGAAAATATTTGCACTTTCTCCAGATTTGATGCTCACAGGATTGCAGTAAGCCACTGCTGCTGTACTCAAATTGTGAGCACTGAAATAAAAACAACTCAGTTTTGATCATCTTGTTTGCTACTTGTTACAGCATATTACAAAGGCCGTACACTCAAAACATGACTTGCTGCTTATTCAAACTACTTGAAACAACACAAGAAGGTTGCTGGTTCGAGTCCCAGCTGGGCCAGTTGGCATTTCTGTGTGGAGTTTGCCTGTTCTCCCAGGTTTGGCATGGGTTTCCTACAGGTGCTCCGGTTTCCCCACAGTCAAAAGACATGTGCTATACGTGAATTGTATGAACAAAATTGGCCATAGTGTATTAGTGCATGTGTGAATGCGAGAGTGTATGGGTGTTTCCCAGTAATAGGTTGTGGCTGGAAGGGCATACGCTGGATAAAACATGTGCTGGAATAGGCGACGGTTCATCCCACTGTGTCAACTCCTGATAAATAAGGGATTAAAGGCTGATTTAAGGTGTTTTGTTTTTTCTGAACGATATATTAATGTACAAGTATAGCTAAAACACGCTCATTAAGAGGCGGGAACTATCGGACATGCAATAACTTTAATCATAAGGTAAACACAAAACAAAAGTTTCCATCTAGTTCTATTTCACAGGACTCACACTCCAATGGGTTTGCACGGCTCTCGGTCCCTCCCACACTGGTCACAGCTACCAAGCCGACCAATCACAGAGCTTGCGCTATGCATCGTTGGGATGTGTAGTGAAATTTTTTGAGAGGTGCGCGTCAACATCGGAGTCAGCTACGGCAAGGGCTATGCGACCGAAGGCTGGAGCACACACGTGCGCTTGACTTAGAAGTATAAATCAACTGTGATCTAAAGGAAAATTTATGAATGATGAAAGTGTGACACAATAAAACAAAACAGTTTGGAACTAGGCATGGGATGATAACTGTTTTCAAGGTATCCCGCGGTTAGGAAAAGTCAAATTTTTTAAACCGGCAAAATTTTCTGCTATACTGTTCCTACAGTATTTATTTATTTTTTTTTACGTTTTTTTTTTTTTGTTTTTTTTTAGCACAACAGTATCTGCAGCAGAAAGGATCTTCAAAGATGCCATTATAAATGGTAAAGAAATCTGTTTTGAAACAAAAGACAGCAGAAGTCAATGATTCATTTGAATTATTTAGCTTAACATGCACTGTAAAAAAATCTGTAATTTTACGGTTTATTTCTGGCAGCTGGGGTGCTGGAAAGGAAAAGTAAAATAACAGCCGCTAAATTATAGAAATTTACTGTAAAATAACGGACATTAAATTACAGAAATTTCCTTAAATGTACATTTCTGGTAAATTTCTGTAATTCAGCCTCTGTTATTTTACAGTAAATTTCTGTAATTTAACGGCCGTTATTTTTCGAGGTTTTTTCCGGCACCCCAGCTGCCAGAAATAAACCGTTTAATTAAGTTTTTTTTTTAACCGTGTGTTTACTGCTCCAAAATATTTTAAATGTTTCTCAAAATAAAATATATTGTGTTCAAAGTGGAAAACGTAAAACAAAATTTACCCAGACAGTTCAAAATAATATAGTTTAGAGCAGTAATCACAATACTGTCAAACCGTGATATTTTTATTCAAGGTTTTCATACTGTCAGAATCTTATATACCAGCCCCTTGCCTATTTGGAACACTGAATTATTTTGTACAGTGCTTCTCTTGGGGGCAGGGGGGGTATTATGAACAAAAAGCCACTTACCGAAGACACCTTAGAGTAAATAGATGCTAAAATAAAAACACATTAGCTGTCAGACAACAATATCGCATTTAATCCAAAAAGATCTGCTTCCTAACTTTGGTTTGATGAAGATGTGCAGTGTAATCAAAAAAATGAAAGGCAACTCCATTAACTGAAGCTTTAAATCTTACGATGGACGATCCCAGTAAAATGTATGTTTTTC
>CAIGQZ010034999.1:11686037-11698430 GCA_903798205.1 Danio tinwini | reverse complement strand
AGGGGGGAGTTGGAATCGCGGACAAAAGTGGATGTTGCGGACAGAAGTAAATAGCCGAGGGGGTCGGGTGAAATCACGGACGAAAGTGGGTGTCGTGGATAGAAGTGAAGAGTATGGAGGGGTCGGGTGGAATCGCAGACGAAAGTGGGTGTCGTGGATAAAAGTGAAGAGCGGAGGGAGTCGAGTGGAATCGCAGACTAAAGTGGGTGTCATGGACAGAAGTGAAGAGGAAAGGGGGTCGGGTGGAATCATGGACAAAAGTAGGTGTTGTGGACAGAAGTGAAGAGTGGAGGGGGTCAAGTAAAAATCATGTATGAAAGTGAAAAGGCGGGGGAGGAGAGGGGGGGTATTTGGCATTGTGGATGAAAGTGAAGAGCAGGGGGAGGGGGGATTGTGTTGGGGACGAAAGTGAATTCTGGTGGGCCCCTAATAGCATCTTTGGGGGCCCCAAAACGATATGTGCCCTTAGAATCGTCCTAACTTGTCCCCTCCTAGTGGTGCCTCTGCTTTTGGATATCCTTTAAGAGGACCTATTATGCAAAATCACTTTCACAAAGGGTTTAAACACAGTTGTGTGGCAATAGTTTGTGAATATAGCCAGCCTCTAATGGTAAAAAATAATACATTTTATTTTTTAGAATCACGCTTGATAAAAACAGTCTGCAGAAACACTTTGTTTGACATTTTCCCTTTGTACGGAAAACCCCGCCCATTAGTGATGATCTATCCCTCATTAGCACAGGATGTTAGTCTAGTTTTTGAATCTGCCACTATGCTGACACATAGCCATTTCTAGCCACGCCCTCTATTGAAAAGAGATCAATCTCATTTGAATTTAAAGCGACAGTCACCACAATGGCACAATTAGAGTTTAAAGTCTAAAAGAGGCAGTTTCAAAGAGTTATAACACATTGTTTGTTTGGTATTTTGAGCTGAAACTTCACATACACACTCTAGGGACATCAGAGACTTATTTTACATCTTGTAAAAAAGAACCCCTTTTTTATTAGGACCCCTTTAAGACAAGCATAATGACACTAACATCTAATTACAGTATCTCTTAAACAACACAAAAGTACACTTAATCTGCCTTTCATCAATTATGTTATCAATATTATACTCACTCACTCAATCTTCTTAGAGATGTATTTGTTTTGAGATTATAAGAAAAGTTTTTCCAAAAGGTCACAACCGATCTCATCCTGCCCAATCGACTGTTTTGCTAATACTGTACGATGAACCATTCCCTTTGTCCACTTGAACTCATTCTCGTTTCAAAATGTGCTCTGCGATTAATGCTTGTAAATGGACCGTCCGACCTGGCTGTAAGTGCGTGCCTGTGATAAATAAAGGTTAATTGTAAAAGTTAATCTTCACGGCTTTCCAAAGTAATGGTGTTCAGGAGCGATCCCGAGTTTTATAATGACCCATCACCTCACACGGATCCATGGCCCGCAGTCAGCACTCGGCACTAGTAATCTCCATTTAAAATTCTGTCCGCATGATATGTCGTCTTATTAGTATAAGGCAGATTATCACAGTGGAGAGCTGTGCATAAGACAGGAGTGAGTCTGCTGAGAATATCGAGTGAAAGCAGAATTGATTAACCCGCTATTGCTAACCATCAAAACAACATAACCTAGCACGGCCAGAGACATATGTCAGTCAATAAAAGTCAAATCGCACAGCTGTACAGTATCAATCAGGTGCATCATAAATATGCGCATCATCTCTTGAATGCTCAGACCTCATCAAGTCATCATAACCCGGCACACAGCCTGTCCTCATTGGCTATTCTGAGGCCGTGTTTGGTTTTGTTGTTATTTGCCTGGCTTATTTATTTTTGCACCCCAAGGGACAACCCTCAAGTGCCCTTTAAGGCCATGATTTATACAAGACAGACATTGTCCTTGCAAGCCTGGCAGATAGTTTAACAAAATTGAATGAGATCAAATTTAATGCAACCTCCATTGGGGTTGGCCACATTATTTTGAAGTGCTTCATTACAATGGAAGAGAAGGCTGGGTGTCTTCATTTGGGACACTGGAGACCTCAATTCATCACATTCAATAAAGAACTGGAGCCGTGCCACAACACGCGGAGCAACTGTAACAAGTGCAAACAGAAGCACTCACTTGCGTATTGATTGCTTTTACTTAGGAAACAATGCAGAAGGGCTGAATCACAGATGTAAGGAACTGTCACATTTAAACATGCTGGAGACCGAATAAGACATGTTAGGGACTACTTTAAATTAAGGACTTTGTGACTCAAATCTGGCTAAAGTTTAGAATTGTTAGTATCGATCATAGGTGTGCTTACCAAAGATTTACCATCAAATTACCATCACAGCTCTCTGAACAAGAAAGTACTGGTGACGTTTCCTTAAGCCATGGTTCTAATGAACATTCACAAAAGACATGGAAAAGCAGTGTAGTTGGATCTACAGCTCTTGACGTGGACTGTTTTACACAGACTTCGATATTTTTATTTCACTTTGTTTTTTGTTAACCACAACAGAGACATACATCAGTTTCCATAAGAGCTGTCCAGGGTAAAGCTGATCTTAGGAGGGATACATGAGTGAGGAGCAACTATTGATGTTCTGGACGTCAAAACACATTTTTAGAAAATTACTACCCACATAAATCACGTTTGGTTAAAAATCATGGTTTGTAGTTGCATTCAGTATAATGGGGTGCGAGAATTCTGCATCTGAGTGGATGGTAACAGCAACAGCCTGAGGTATCAAGACATTTATGCTGCCCATTACATTACAAACCACAGGAGAGGGCAAATTCTTCAGCAGGATAGCGCTCCTGCTCATACTTCAGCCTCCACATTTCAAAGTTCCTGAAAGCAAAGAAGGTCAAGGTGCTCTGGGATTGGCCAGCCCAGTCACCAGAAATGAATCCTAAAGAACTCTGGGAGTCCTGCAAGAACGCTTTCTTTGCCATTCATGCAAGACCTGGAGGCCTTTGTCTTTCATATAAGACACTTCTGATACCAAATGATCAACTAGAAGTCAAGTTATTTTTTGTTGTTCCTAAAACTTGGAAAAGCTGTGAGACTTTTGTCAGGTAGTGTATAGTGGAGCCAAAATTCAATTCAATCAAATCAGTTCAGTTTTAATCCATTTTAATGTTACTTTTGTTTTAACATTTAAGGTCCTATCATACACCTGGTGCAGTGTAGCATGAGACGCTACATGTGTCTTTTGCTAGTTTCAGCCAGGTGCAGGTATCATTTTCACATCCTGTGCCACTTTGTTTACTTAGCAAAACCATTTGCACCCATTTGTGTGCCCATAGGCGTGCTGGTCCAAACTGGAGGTGTGCTAAGGCAGTGGTCCTCAACCACCAAGCCGTGGACTGGTACCGGTCCATGGATCAATTGGTACCTGGTCACACAAGAAATCATTAATTATTTTTTATTTTATTTATTATCTGAGTCTGAATAATAATTTTGAAAAAAAAACTATATTTTGAAAAATGACCGTATTCTCTTGGTTACATCTCAGACACTTTAACCCACAAGCAGCAAAATGAGTAAGAATCTGATGTCTTTGTGGAGTTTCTTGGCTAAGGGGAAAAGGCCCAGTGAAAGACCTACAAACTGCCAAGGAATGGATCTGCAACCCTTTTGTCAACAAATCAGGTGAATTTAGCATGTCTGTGCAAGAAGATCAACTGCTGGAGATTGCAAATGATGGCGGCCTTTTAGGGGTCGTTTGCATATGGCGTCTTTTCGTGCAAGCTCATTATTTCCAATGTGGGTGCAAGGCTTGCACCTTCGAGACTCACTCAGTTAAATGAATGCTGCGAGGGCACCGTGGGTCATGTAAGAAGAACTGACCGATCGATCAGCTTCAGCTTGTATGGAGTATACAGTACACATTTATGTAGACTGATAATCTCAGACAAACACAGAACACCCAAACACTGCAGTGCTTTTGTAATTTTCTCCATAAATAAAACTTGTATCAGAGTAACAGCAATGTTTTGTCAGCTTGTCATCCTCTGAGAAAATAGTTGATGATCACCTAGCTACCAGCCCCCAGTCTGCGGTAAAATGAAGCGTTGACTGGTCCACAGTGATAAAAAGGTTGGGGACCACCGTGTAACCACTGTGCATAATGTTGGCGTGATGCAATTTTGAGGCAACTATAATACTAATAGGTAACTATACTATAAAAATCTAATAAATATACTAATAGACCTACAAATTGGTCTAAACTCAACTTGTCAACTTTTTTATTTTTATTTAAAAAGCGCATTAGTGATAAGTAGATTTAAAGTGCGGGTACGCATTACTTATAACACACACCGGGATGTGCAGCAGCAAATATCGTTACAATATAAAATGTAAAAGATTATTATAGTCTACATAAATGTTAAAAACACTTCACATGCCTTTACCTCTTTGGTGCTGTCCGACTCAATCTGTAGATGGTCTACTTGCTTTAATCGTGGACAAGCTGATTCGTTTTCTTCCTAGTCAAGTGTTTAGTTTTTCTGCTTAAGTCCACCATCCAAATAGTGAATCTGCCATAGTGCGACCACAACTCACTCTTAAAGAGAATGGGAGACCTCTGATTGGTTTAATGCATGTTATGTCCCAAAAACACCTATAACTCATTATGAGATTATGAACAACCCTTTTGGGCTATGCGCTTTGTTCGACGACTATTTTTCCCATCCTTAAAATAGCAAAAGTGGATTCAGACACACTCTAAGTGCACCTGCGCCGAGCATTTTAGACCATGCGCTTAGATCATAAAATGCAATCTAGAATGTATTTGGTTTTGTCAGTATGTAAGATGTTGGTTTGGTTAAAACCATTGGACGTCTTTAAGCAACAGTTCAGTTTTTCACCATTAAAATAAACTCTGTTGAAGAACTGTGGATGAAACCCAGAGGATCCTAATGGAGCAACTGGTCTGACCACATGTGTCCCTCAAATATCCGCCATCTTGTTCGGAGCCAGATGTGACTATAATGTGAAGTCTGGGACTCTCTCAGCTAACCCTGTCTCTTTCTCAGTCCTTTCTTGTTCTCCTTTCAAAAGACTGTTTTCATTGCCTCACCTCTTCATAACCTCACTTCTTCTTTCAGCATTTTTCAAAGTAAAGCTTGCTCTTTGTTTTGCCTCTTTTATCGTGTCCTATTAACTATCTCTCTATCTTGCGCTCCCCTCAGTATAATATCGCAGGCAGATGCTTGGAAGTCCCGAGAGAGATTCTGTAAAATAAAAGCCTTAATGAATCGTCCCAACTGTTTCCTTGCTTAGCGCCAAACACATCTGCACTCTCTATCTCTCGGCTATTCTCATATCCTAACAGGTAACATTCATTACGTGGAGGACAATAAAGGCTCAAGTATTTCAAAACACGTTCATGGTGTTCAATGTTCATTTCTACTATCTGACACAAAGGTTATTATGGGACTTTGTGTGACTTTGACAGGGACTTTGTCAGTAACTGTTAAAGTTTACATAGACGAGTTTCTTCTTCCTCAGGGTTATAACATGTAAGTGTAATTAAAATTGTTGCCTCATTTTGTGTAGTTTGCAAAATACGTATTTAATTTAGTCTTGTAGCTTGTAATCGCTCTGCGCAGCTTGTAATCATGTATCTATTATAGATCAGTGCTTGTACTGTATCTCTCTGGTTAAATCTTTATGGTACAGTGGCCGGGAAGTGCAAAACAACATTACACTTTTACGAAGCTCAAGACAAATTTACATTTTGGGAAAACATTTTTACCTATCATAAGACACAATTACATAGGAAAAACGATTTTACCAAGGACGAAACAAATTTATATTTTTGAAAAAAAAAATTACAAGATGCAAAATAGTTTTACCAGTCCCCAAACACATGTACAATGACGGAAAGGGAACGTACCACACACTGGAAGTGACGCGGGGAAAGGTGTTGTCATAGGTGATGAGCGCTGTAAATTCGTATTGTGGAGTACATGTCGTAAATAAAGTTTATGGTAACCAAACATCAACTGTGGTCGAGGGTTGTTTTGCGGCAAACACATGAGCAGCTTAACGCGGTTCTGCTTTACGTGTGGTCGGTGTTTGGAGTTTCTAAAGGATGCCGACCAGACGGAAACACCAAACATACTGCATGAATGTGTTCAATATTTTAACAAGGGTCACTCGTACGCTGTAAACATGGACATGATGTCAAGTCTACAAGGTGTAAACATCTGCCTGAGGACTCTTAAAAGTAAACTGAACAAAGCCGGTTTTAAGGTTTAACTGGTGTCTGTGTTAACTGGTGCCCCTTTCCAGATGTAAACTATTCACGTTTGCAGATTTGTCACTTTTTCACAGCAACAAAACTTGCCCACACCGAATAAATATTCTTATTACTTGGTGTCAGTGTTATTGAAAACATTATTGATTTTAATATGTGTGTGGCAGAACAGTATATAACCAAAATTAATGTAAAGAAATACTTATAATTTACATGTCATCAACGGAATTCGAACCCAAGTCAAAAAGTTCAACACGAATATCAATTCACCTATCTAACTGAGCTATTCAGGACTACACGTTGAGGTCGGTTTTGATATTTTTATCAGTCAACATATGTCGTGCTTTGGTTGTGGACTCGTGTTAACTTGTTTCCATGTACTCGCATTGACATGTTTCTACATACTCTCACGCTGATATTTTCTCAGAATAGCTCTAAATGACAAAACGATGTTTTATCGAAGTTGGTCAAACCAAGTTTCTTATAGTTGTAGACTCATGTTAACCTGTGTCTACAAAGTCGCACATGAGCTGATATCTTCCAGTGTGTGGCCTCACTTCCGGTGTGTGGTACATTCCCTCCCTTTTCGTAAAAGATCTGTCATTGTAAATTTGTTTCGACACTGGCAAAAGTGTGTCTTGTTATTTTTTTTCCCAAACTGAAAGTTTGTTTCATCATTGGTAAAATCGTTTTTTTCTATCTAATTGTTTCTGATGACAGGTAAAAATGTTTTCCAAAATGAAAATTTGTCTTGAGCTTCGTAAAAGTGTTTCACACTTTGTATTGTTGTTTTGCACTTCCCGGCCACCATAATATGGGGCTGTTCACATATTGAATCCAAAACCACAGTGAAAACGTGATGCATGCTGCTTCCTTTACTGATTTAAATGCGTTTCTGAACTCGCAATCTTCTGCAGTTTGTCATTGTTATGCCCACCATGAGCTGTGGCATGGTCAGTTTTCAAAATAATTCATCTTGTGCCACTGTGTGGACCAAATGTATGTCATTGTTATTACTTGGGGTTGGGTTTAAGAGTAGAGTATATGCTAGTGTTTAACTACATTGCTTTATTGCATTCTTGCATTGGGCTCTCACATACTCTCTGCTACTTCATAGCCATAGTGGGTATTTCTCTCTGTCTCGTGCTGAATGCAGTCGACTAATCGCAACAGACTGGGTCATTGGACCAATCACAGCAGAGTAACCTCATGCAAAGGAGGGGTTTGGGAACAAATGAATCACTGAATGAATCATATGGGAGTTGTTGGAATAATTAGGTAAAAATAAATGCACATTATAAGACAAAGAAAGTGTTTTTTGATCTTGCATGCATATCAGCCTGTTGTTGGAGACCCCAAAACCAAAATGTGACCTTTTATAATGCAAAATAGGGGCTCTTTAACCTTAACAAACATGAACAAATACTGTAATAATTGTATTGTGTGTTGTTTGTTCATTTTAGTAAATGAATTAACTAATACAACCTTCTTGTGAAGTGTTAACAATTATTATTTATTTATTACTCGAAGAGATAAGAGCTTTGTAATTTAACCGTTAATTGCGTATCTGCTGAGCTGGTGTTTCTGTAAGGGTCGTGTCTGTAAGTGGAGCTCACAGCCCTTTGCTCTTTGGCTCTTGCGGCGAAGCAATCACAAACTAATTAGCAATTAATGTGTATCCTTACCGTCCTCCAGCCCAATGAGGGGTGGCTTTCACAGCAAAAGACTCCGACTACCATCCTCTTATAAATTACCTTCACGTTGATTGATGTGTTCTCACAAGTTTTGTCATTGATGGTTGTTGCTTTTTTTTTCGTCTATGTTTATTTCATTACGTTAAGCACAGTTATGGGTTTAATGGAAGTTTGGAGGAACAGGTGATGGGGCTAATTAGTCATTAGCAAAGAGTTTCAGGTCCCAAATGACAAGTGCATGCTTTACAAGGTCATAATTTGATTAAAGTGCCTGCGAGTGATAGGAGAGACAACCGCAGCATGATTAACTCGTCTCTGGTGTTGTGTGGATGAACGGAGGGAAACTTTATCATGTGTGGGTTGATGTCCACATGTAGTTGTCTGAATTACAGTACTACACCTCAAGATATAGATGAATGATGTAAAGAGCCAATTTGATGAAGAATTTGGATCATTTATTCAGTCTAATGTAGTTTCAAATTCATCATTTTTCTTTGCAAGTACACTTTAGGGGACGTTTGAGGTCTAATTTTAATGGAAACATTATACAATAACAAAAAATGCTGGGTCCCACACACTTTCTTCATGTTGTCCCAACACAAATTGACTAAGTTAACTTGATTGTTTATTACAAATTTAAGCGGATTGAACATAAAACAATTACGTTCTTCAAAAGAAAAGATTAAAAAAAACTCAACAATTGTGTTGATTATTTTACAGAGCCCCTCTTATGGGTTTTTTGGGGAATTACCTTCCATGTAGTGTGTAACACAGCTCTAAGTGAAGTGAAATATCCAGCTAAGGCTTAAATCTGAAAGTGGACAGTGTTTAAAACTATTGATTCATCTATAAAAGAGTCGACTCAAAGTGGTGCGAATGAATCGTCGTGATGAATCGATGGTCTTTAGCCATTTCGGTGTGACGTGGATACAAAACATAAGCATCGCCCATTAGTTGCGCGTGCAAACCTGGGAAAATTTAAACCTGTGGTCCCCACTAACACAGTAGTAAAGGAGCAGTAGCAAAGAAGAGGAAGATAATCAGATCCCAGTTGAACCAAGTCATGAAGATGCTGTACTCAACTGGATATTATCCGTTAGTTAAGTAGTGACGTGATGGTGACGTATGTAATACTGTTTATGGGTCCAAGCCGCCACTCATTTGAATTGACATAATATTTGTTTATGATCAAAAAGACTATTGATGTAAGGGACTTTGTCAGTACATGGATCAGTGGATCAAGGATCAGTTTCTTCCTCCATTTCACAAGTGTAAGTATGTGCGATTTAAAATGTGTGCCTCCTTGTTTTCTCTATCTGGCTAATTATCCATTTAATTGTGTTTTGTTAATTGTAACCGTGTGTACTGTATCTTGTTATCTCTTTATATTCTTATATCGCGTCTAATGAAAACACGACGCATGCTGCTTTGTTAACGGATTTAAATGCGTTTGTGAGCTCGCGTTCCACTGCTGTTTGTCATTGCTATGGCCACCGTCAGCTGTTCTTACACACGTGCAGCGGTCAAGGTTCAAAACTGAGGTGTCTGAGTAACACTCAGGGCCGGAGCAAGCTGAACTGGCGCTCTAGACGAACGGCAATCACACCGCCCTCAACCCGAAAGTGAAAAAGAAAGTGACCAGTTTGCGGATGAAAGTGAGGACCGGAAGGGAGGGGGTGGGTGTCGCGGATGAAAGTGAGGACCGGGGGGTTCGTGGACGCTGCCCTCACTGTTCTGCTGCCCAAGGCGGCTGCCTTGGTCGCCTCTATGGACGCGCCGACCCTGATAGCACTGTTAAGAACCGGGTACTGTGTACTGTGGTGTTAGTAACTACTATGTAGCATGTTTTGGGCGGCCGATGCGATCAGCATTTCACTCTGTCTCGTGCTGAACGCTGTCGACCAATCGCAACAGGGTGTCATCAGTCCAATCAGAGCAGATTAGCTTCACGCTAAGGAGAGGTTTGGGAACAAATGAATCACTGAACGAATCATATGGGAGTCTCTGGGATAATTAGGTAAAAATAAATGCATATTATAAGACCATGAAAGTGTTTTTTGACCTTGCATGCAGATCAGCCTGTCGTTGGAGACCCTTAAAATCAAAATATGACCCTTTTTAATGTATAATAGGGGCTCTTCAAATAATTAGTTTGAACAACCACATAAAGAGTACATTTACAGGAATTCGGTAATGATTTATTCAGTCTAATGTCATTCCAACTTCATAATCTTTGAAGGTACACCTTTCGCAGAGTTCAGACTGTATGATTTTAACACCAATTTTAACTCGCGATTTTAGACAAATGCCTAAAATCACAGGCAAATTGGTGCTCGAGCACATGAGTGACAATCACACATGTGAACTATTAAAGACGTGATCTAAAAGAATCGCAGATAAGTCGCCGATGCCCGTGAGATATTTGGCATGCTAAATAACTGGAGCTGTTGGCGATTCAAATCTTGCCGTGTGAATGTGTTCTGACTGAAAATAACATCCGCGATCACCTACAGCCAATGACAGAGCAGCATCCACTAATGTGGGTATCTGCAGGCCAGCGGGAGGTTAAGGAGAAGTTAAAAGCGCTCATTTTCAGTTTATTTGGACTCAAGAAATGGAGAAAAAATACTAGCAGATATTTGGCAGGAGCACCCGTGTCAGTTTGACGCGCTATCTGAGCAAAACCACAACTGGGTCGAGAAAAAAAAAAAAGGTGAGCAGAAATGACTAATTCCCTTCAAACCCAGGTGAGCAAATATGTACATTTTGTACCCCATTAAAGGCTTTTTTCTCGTTATGTAGTTAGTATCAAAATATATACTACGCGTTTTTAGTTATGAGACATAGTTTGGACAAAGATGTCTGCGATTCTTCCTCTTTTAAAGGCATGCAGTGTGAAACCCCCTGACGTCGATCTATCTTGCAGTGTAAACAAAGCAGCGACAAAACGCTAGCCCAGATGCAGTGTGAAAACCAGTGGTGTAAACTAATTTTAAATACTCAAATTACTGTAATTGACTAGTTTTTCTCAGAAATTGTAATTTACTAAGTAGTTTTAAAAATGTGTACTTTTACTCTCACTTGAGTACATTTTTAGTGCAGTATCGTTACTTTTACTCCACTACTTTCCTTCAACCTGCAGTCACTACTTTATATTTTCTTGTCTATACATAGAAATAAAATCAAAATCCAATCAAATCACACATAGAAGGTAAATAGCATCATAATGAACTACCTCAAGACATGTGCGATGTCAGATTGACGTGGCACACTAACGTCATGGGGACGCTGCATTTTGTTTAGAAATAAAAATCAGGTTGACGTCAGAACTCAACGTCAGGCCAACGTCTATGTCCAAACTCCAACCTAAAACTAACCAAATATTAACATCATTTGATGTCATTATTGGACATCAAAATAACATTGTCCTTAGACGCTGACTAGACATTGAATTTTGGTCACCTGACATCACAACCTAAATCTAAATTAATATTAACGTGTGTCTGCTAGGCAATAACTAAATGCACTACAGAATGTTACGTTTACACACGTTCACAAATTAAATGTAAATGCATCATCTTTTTGCAGCGTAACACTCACTACTCACTACTCTTGAGTACTTTTAAAAGGGCTACTTTTTACTCATACTTTAAGTTATACTTACAACAGATAAGTTTACTCGCACTACATTTTTAGGCACGTAATGGTACTGTTACTTGAATATGATTTTTCAGTACTCTTTCCACCACTGGTGAAAACATCTGACACACGACTACTTTGAAAATCATGCAGTCTGAACTCGGCATTAGAAGAAAAAAAGGTACACCTTAGGAAACTTTTTGAGGTCTAAGGATTTTCAAAGTTATAATGGAAACATTATGCACTTGGTTCCACACAGTTCCTTCATGTTGTGAAAACACAAAGCGATTAAGTTAACTTAATTGTTTTCATGTTCTATTTATTTATTATTATTATTATTATGATTATTATGATTATTATTATTATTATTTGTCTTTTCGTAAATATGCAAAATTTTCCCAAGGCTATGTTGCTGATGCCGCCTGATTAGCTTTGCATGTAACGTTCTGTTATTCCAGAGATGCATCCTTATCTCCACAAGTAATGCTGTACATTTTTCTTTGGTGTCAGGTGAAGTAGCCTTGAGGCCCCAACACTAATCACTGTCAGTGTCTCGCCTTCATCTGCTGAAGTGCAGCGGCTCTGTTATACGCAGGTTGCCAAAAACACTGACGAGTGTTTCTCTCACTGAGGGACTGGGAGTGAACGGCTGGCAGACTGGTGAATATGAGCAGGCCCTGATGTATGGCTCCCGTCTGATCGATAAACAGCTGAAGCCCGCCTCCGCTCTCCTGACCTCCCTTGTTCCTCTCTCTCTCTCTCTCTCTCTCTCTCTCTCTCTCTCTCTCTCTC
>CAIGQZ010034999.1:11674336-11686027 GCA_903798205.1 Danio tinwini | reverse complement strand
CTCTCTCTCTCTCTCTCTCTCTCTCTCTCTCTCTCTCTCTCTCTCAACCATCCCTTTCATGCCAAACTTTTTTGACTTAAACTGTCAAAGCGCTCGGATGAAATGTACTCGCCAGCGCCGGCTTTTGGACAGAAACGAAAGCTAAACATGCAGCCATTGAAGGCATTCCTGCGCTTTGAAAAGAAGCTAAACACTTCCTTTCATACACTCCAAAAACCAACACAATCTCACGGCAATTCGTAACTTTTTGATTTAGGGTGCTTTCACATCTGTAGTTTGTTTTATTTGGTCCGGACCAAGGGCAATAAATGACACATTGTAGCATTTTCTGCCACCTTTGGGCCGCTTTCACACCACACTGATTGCTTTGGTCCGAACCCGTTGAAAAGAACCAAAATGCATTCATGTGACAAAATCCACATCACTCATTGGCCAGATGTTGTTGAACATATTTCCTAAACTGCTTTATGATTGGTCAGAATTCACGTGCGGGAAAATGCCAATAATGCCAAAATGCCCGTAAGTAATCAAACCGGGAGACACAAAATGTCGCTTTGTGACTATGGAGGGACGACTGCTCTGGCTGATTGTATCCCTGCTCATAGTATACTATATAGTTTGTATACATCACTTAGGCAAACTATACATTATGAGAATGAAGCACTGCTGTGGTTGGAAAACAATGTTTTAAGGCATTGCAAACGTAAAATTCATTTAGCTAAACTGCAACATGGTCATCTTCCGGAAATATTACCAACGATCCATTAGGTAATGTTTTCTCCCTCTCTCTCTGTTGGTAAAGCGCTGTCAACAAATACTGTTCCTCCACATTCCATAATGCACAGCGCATCTGCCTGGTAGCTGGATTAGTCCAAAATAGCGCAGTAGTTTTTGCGGTTGGGTCTGTTTTAGTTCGGACCATGTTCTTACCACAAACGAACCGCTCCAGGTTTCATTTGAAAGCGTACCGAGACGACCTCTTCAAGGAGGTCTCGGTACGCTTTTTTGGTCCGCTTTTGGTGCGCACTCGAGTACGATTGCTACATTCACACCTGCCCAAACGAATCGCACCAAAAGGGAAAACAAACTCTAGTGCGATTCAACCAAACTAAATAAGGCAGGTGTGAAAGCACCCTTAGTGGCCAATTCGTATGATCTAATTCGTACAAATTAATACGATTTG
Source organism: Danio tinwini (assembly GCA_903798205.1). NCBI lineage: Eukaryota > Metazoa > Chordata > Actinopteri > Cypriniformes > Danionidae > Danio > Danio tinwini. Next base: position 11,684,844 of record CAIGQZ010034999.1, on the reverse strand, counting down.
CTCATCACCCAATGACGGTTGGGGTTAGGGGTGGGGTTGGGTGCCACGCCTCCTTTTTAAAATCATACATTTTCATATGACTCAACTCGTACGAATTCAGACAAATTAGCCACTAAACTGACAAAACGTAAAATACGTTTCCTCGTGAGATCAGGCTGCTCTTTGTTCAAATTGCGTATTTAAAATGAGCTGAATCAACACAATTATTTGGGTTTTTTGGGACAGCTTCATTGTTTTATGTTTAATCCACTTACTTTTGTAAAATCAATTAAGTTAATCTAATCTACACTACCTGACAAAAGTCTTATCATTAATCCCAGTTCTAAGAGCAGCAAATAATAACTTGACTTCTAGTTGATCATTTGGAAAAGTGGCAGAAGGTGGATATTTCTGATGAATCATCTGTTGAACTGCATCCCAATCATCATAAATACTGCACAAGACCTACTGGAACCCGCATGGACCCAAGATTCTCACAGAAATCAGTCAAGATTGGTTAAGGAAAAATCATGGTTTGGTGTTACATTCAGTATGAGGGTGTGCGAGAGATCTGCAGAGTGGATCTCACCATCAACAGCCTATTAAGACTTTTGTGCTGCCCATAACATTACAAACCACAGGAGAGGGCAAATTCTTCAGCAGGATAGCGCTCCTTCTCATACTTCAGCCTCCACATTAAAGTTCCTGAAAGCAAAGAAGGTCAAGGTGCTCCAGGATTGGCCAGCCTAGTCACTAGACATGAACATTATTGAGCATGTCTGAAATAAGATGGAGGAGGCACTGAAGATGAATCCAAAGGATCTTGATGAACTCTGGGAGTCCTGCAGGAACGCTTTCTTTGCCATTCCAGATGACTTTATTAATAAGTGATTTGAGTCACTGCAGAGATGTATGGATGCAGTCGTCCAAGCTCATGATGGAGTCAGACACAATATTCACTCTGTGTTCACTGCAGCATGACTTTTTATTTATACTGGACATTATTTTTGTTAAGTGACAAGACTTTTTTGTATACTGTCTGAACTACAATAAGTTTCTGAGTGTTTCAGAAGTCTCCTACATTATAGTTAGTCTTACTATAGAGTTATACTCTTACAATACACACACACATGATCTTTACATACTATAGTCATGTTTACAATAAAAGTTAAAAATCATTGAAATTTTCGGTAACACTTTAGTTCAGGGCACAATTTATGCTGTTTACTACTGTTTTATTACTTGCCTATTATTAAGATATTAAGTGTATATTTGTAGTTATAAAGTATGTTCTTATTCTGCATCCCTGATTCTACCCAAGCGGCAACCTCCCGCTCTACCTCGTAAAGTAAATACATAAGTAATTGAAACTGCAATTCATCGAAATTCTGCTAGTCCTGGCTCCAAAATAGAGCAAATTTCTATTGAGCCCACTGTTAAAATGGCCAACTATACAGCAGAAAAGAATTACAGCCTGGTACAAAAAGCGATCCAACTGTGAGGAGGTGAATTTTTTTATAACTCATAATTTTCGTTTATATTAAGTTATATTAGGTCTGCATAATTAAGGGCGTGGCCACTTAAGTGACAGCTAGGTCTCGCTGGTCGCCATCACTTCACCTCAGCTGATTAGCCACTGAGCTCGGTATATACATCATATTTTTATTTTGTTTTATGTGGCTTTACACAGTCAATTGCCTTTTTGGAATTATTTCTTACAATTATCAGATGATTTGGCATGCTGTGGACATAATTGTGCTCACAAACCATTCACGTGGCCTCCATTTGATACACTTGTATAGCATCTCATGTATTTGTTTTATTGATTTATCATTAATAATTTTCTTTAGACCTGCAAAGCACTCCAAAATCTGAGAGATTGATTAGCTGTAGGCTCTAGAACAGTCATCTGAAGCGTTGTCATACAGCGTTATGCCTGGATTTCATCAATAGCCTTGCATTTACTACCACAATTTCATTTGTAGTGTTTGGAAGTAATTTGGGTTTTCCTCCTGTAGAAAAACATCATAAGAACAATGTTTAGTGGCTCAATGTATTACAACAGTCTAAACACTTTATTGATATAGTATACAACCAAGCACATGTGGACACAAACGAGTCGCAGGTAATGAAGTATTAAGCTTTCTCCCAAAGAAAAGCCTGTCTAAGCAAAATGCTAGCAGGCGTCTGTAGCTCCGCTCGTTCTCCGCCTCTTTGACCTTCTTTGGTATCCCCTGGTGGGTGCGATGACGCGCAAACAAAATGGCGATGGTAGGCCACGCCTATTTGTAGCTTCATTGGCTGTCTTCAGAAACCTATGAGTGACATCACGGATAATACGTTCATACCTAAAGCCAACTTCTACCTTCCTAATTAGTATTTTACTAAGCTGCTATTTTTAGCTAATAGTTTATTAATAACATGAATTGTGACCTAAACTAAAGTGTTACCAAATTTTCTCACAAAATCCATTGCAGTATAAGCTGTTTTAAAGGTTGGTTGGAGGGTGTTCTCTTAAAACTCAACTTTTTTTTTTTTCATGATAGCATACTCTGTTCTGATTGGTTCCGGTCACCCAGTCTGCTGTGATTGGTCTACAACTTTATATCTTTATAAAGATCATACTTTATAACAACTAATAACAGGCAGGTAATAAGACAGTAGTTGATAGCATGAATTGTAATCTAATCTAAAGTGTTACCCTATTATTTTCATGAAAAAAAAAAACTGGGTCACACTTTGTTTAAATGTACAATTCAAGCAATTAACTAACCAATAAATAAGAATAATAACTCAATAAACTACTTATTGCCTACTTATTAAAGTAACACTTAAGTTAAGGTCACAATTCATGCTATTAACTGGTTTATTACAGGCCTATTATTGAGATATGAACTAGTAGTTATAAAGCTCTACTCAAGACCTAAACCCAACTTCTACCTTATTAACTATTAATACACAGCTGGTTAGTAGTTTATTAAGTTAATAGTGTTAGTTAATGATTTATTAATGCAGTGATTGTGACCTAAACTAAAGTGTGAGCCTTATTTATAATGTAGTAATAATAATAATAATAATAATATGCTAGTAGATGAGTTATTGGATTGGAGAATAAGTTTATACTTTATAAGTGCTAATAGACCATTAATATTAGGCAGGTAATAAGCCAGTGGTTAATGGTGTCAATTATTACGTGAACTTAAGTGTTGCTAAGAATATAGAGATTTAATTTTTGGCCAATATCGCACACACGTAACAAAGCATGTGACAATTGCCTATCCCAAGCGCTGAACTCTGCAGACAGGTGAAATATAAATGTCTCATTTGTATATGCTGACAGACTCGGCCTCTGTGCCGAACTCACTTTCCAGCAGCTGAGTGATGAGCCGTACAGAGACGTCCTCATCCATTTTTAATGGATCCAGTGTAGTCGCATGTGAGACGTGAGGTCAGTTCAGATGGGTCACATCGCTTTCACACACCGCTACCGCAGCAGACCTGCATCTCATTACCTTCCCTAAATAAACCCTGTGTGCTATGGAGCTAGAACAGTCTCAAAAATAATACATTTACAGAAGAGAATTTATACACAATTCGGATTTACAAACTGGAATTCGTAAATTCAAAAATGCAATTAGTAAATGCACAAACACAATTAGTAAATTCAAAACACAATTCATAAATGTACAAATTATTTTTGTAAATATACAATACAATTCATAAATACATAAAACACAGTTCATAAATTCAAAAACGCAGTTCGTAAATACACAAAATTTGTAAGTTTAAAACACTGTTCATAATTTTGCAAATTTAATTCGTAAATTAAAAATACAATTCGTAAATACACAAACACAATTCGTTAATTCAAAACACAATTCATTAATGTGCTAATCTAGTTAATAAATTCAGAAATCCAATTCGCAAATTTAAAACACAATTCATAAATACACAAAACACAATTCGTAAATTCAAAGCCGTTCATTAATATGCAAAACAGTTCATAATTTCGCGAAACTAATTCGTAAATTAAAAACACAAATTGTGAATTCAAAACACAATTCATAAGTGTGCAAATCCAGTTAATAAATTCAAAATACAAATTATAAATACACAAAACACAATTTGTAAATTCAAAACACAATTCATAAATATACAAAACACAATTCATAAATTCAAAAACGAAATTCCTAAATACACAAAAAAAATTGTGCGCTCAAAACAGTTCAGAATTTCACAAATCTAATTCGTAAATTAAAAACACAATTCTTAAAAACCCAAAACACAATTTGTAAATTCATAACACAGCTAATAAATGTGCAAATCCAGTTAATAAATTCTAAAAATCCAATTTGTTATTTCAAAACACAATTTGTAAATACACAAATTTTGTAAATTCAAAACAATTCATAAATACACAAAACATAATTCGAAAATTCAAAACACAATTCGGAAATGCACAAAACACAATTTGTATATTCAAAATCCAATTCGTAAATTCAAAACAATTCATAAATCCACACTTCTTATTCATTTGGGGAAATATTTATGATAATTCACAAATTGTATTTTGAGTTTACGAATTACATTTGCATATTTATGAATTTTGTTTTGAATTTACTAATTGGATTTGCATATTTATAAATTGTGTTTCGAATTTACTAATTTAATTAGCATATTTATGAATTGTGTTTTGAATTTCTGAATTGAATTTGCATATTTATAAATTGTGTTTTGAATTTACTAATTGAATTAGCATATTTCTGAAATATGTTTTGAATTTATGAATTGGATTTTGTAAACGTGAGTTGTGCTGCGCATGTATGAGTTTTAAATTGTGCAAATGTATTACTTTTGAGACTGATCTGACTCCATAGTGTGCCGTCTAAATTTAGGATCCTCAAATTTGCAAATCACCTCTCTCCATGTGATTGTGGGTAATTTAAGGAAATGTGCCAATCGATCTAAGAAGAGGTATTTTTAGGCGGCGGTCTCACTGAAGAACAGGGGGTCTCTCGCTCTATCTCTCTCTCTTCTCTGGCAGCTTCTCATTTATATTCACACTTCTCTGTAGGACGCAATGGCTCCTTGTGGATGTCACTCGGTGCCACTTTAACAGATGAATATATCTGGAATGAGCTATGGTGCTAAAGCACTCAAACAGATGTAGAGCCGGCGTTTTAATTTCCTCACACACACACACACACGCATACAGACGTGCAAAGCGTGCACACATACATCACAGGCAGAAGTACGTGAGAGATATGGATGCAAACGGACTTGGTGTGGTAAAGCATAAATCTGAGGCTTGTCATATATGTGGACGGGCCTGTTTTTCTCTTATCTTATGAACTGCGTCAAATATACAGACATTTTTTATGCGGAAATGTGGGTTTTATGTGGGTTTCTGAAGCATATTTGACATAAATGTGTGTGTTGTTGGAGAGACTGGGGTTAGTTGTGGTGACTTGTAATGCTATAAAAAATGGCCATGATTTTTATGATAAAAAAACTTTCAAATTCCTACAAATCTGTAAACTGCTTAAATGTTTTTTAGTATATACGGTACATATAAGAGCAATATCCCAAGAGTACCAGTGCGATATGGCTGTATATCATCACTGGTGGGAGGCTGTTGGCTCGAGGCCACAAGCCGAGTGCCTTAGTGTCCCACGAGTGATGATATACAGCCATATCACACTGCTACGAGTGTAATATTGCATTTGTACAACAGTTCAATACATAATTGTGTATATAAAAAGGAAAATCAAACACAGAGAGTCTAAAAAGCCTTTTGTATGAGGAACTATTTTTTTTCGGCCATTTATTCACATCTGCAGCAGAAGCCATTACTAATTCACCAACGTCATTTTAGAGCTAGTGTTTGAACGTTTCTCTCGCGTAATGTATAAAATAGTGGCAAAACAGGTGATCCTGCTCACATTTTAAGATCACAAAACTAAATGCTATTAAATGCCATCAGTCTACAGAGATTTCCCAATATTTCTCTCTGTTGCTATCGGGTGATCACAATAATTAACCCCAAAAAATAATTGATGCCAAAAAAAGCCAAAGCAAACACTACCAGATTACTATGGTATAAATACAGCACTACATCATACAAAAGAGAGAGAGATCGACTTATATTGTCACTTACCTGTTTTATAATGATTTGATCAGCTGTAGTTTGAAATTATCGCTGCATTTTTCTCCTCTATAAGGGCTTATTCTGCGGTCTCTGTCGCCATCTTATGATGGAACATCCACCGTCTTTGCTCTAAACAACTACATTCTCACCTAAAAGAAGCCTCAAAAGTACTTTGTTGCCCAACAGCTGCAATATTTGTCAAACACTCTATGTGGGCACTCTATCTGCTATCACTCTATGTGGGCACTCTATCTGCTATCACTCTATGTGGGCGGAGTAAAGAAGGGTGAAAAGGCTGTACGAGTGCTGTTATTGCAGAACTGTTGTATAAATATATATAATACATATTAGCAATGCATCTTACTCATCAGAAATTTTTATATATTACAATAGAAAAAGGTACTAAATATATTCATGGAATATGATCATTAGAATGATTTTCTAATGGTTTCTGACATAAAATAAGTATTTTACTCATACAATGTATTTTTGGTAAACGTTTTGGGCTCCAGGGTTACATTTGTCTATTTACACTGTAAAAAAAAAAGATGCCAGTGATTTTACAGTAAAACAAAAAAACTGTAACGTGTTTAACAGTATTTTGTCCTAATAATGAAGTCATATAAAAATAATGAAACGGTTCATTATGACTTTCTCATGACCACATGTTTTTTGGTTGTGTTTTGTCTTTGTAAAAATGGTACTATGGCAGTTTACCATAAAATGTATACAATTTTGTGGCTTGTACCATATTTTAATGGTCAAATTCTGGCAACTTTTTTTTGAAGTTTAGTTACACATGTGAAACTCTTGGCCGCAAGATAAAATAGTTAATCTAAAACAGAATTAGGTTTTTTTTAGTTGTTGTTGTAATAAAAAAAAATTCACTACAAAATAAAAACATTAATTAAAATAGATACAACAATTATTAAACAATGAAATAACTTTGCTTATTGCCAATAGCGCTGGTTATTTTGTCTGCAAAAATTAAATTGTGGCTCCCAAAAAACAAGGTTACTGGCTTGTAAAAAAATGATGAAAAATATTTCACTTTGAAAAAAAAAAGAATAATGCTGCTTGTTTACGCTACTTATTTAAAATGAGTTGAAACAACACAATTCTTAAGCCTGGTTTATACTTCTGCGACAAGTGATCGGCGTGACCCACGGCATAAGCCTTGCGCGTATCTGTGCATTTATACGTCTGCGCTAGTGATGCGCGGATGGCGGTTATATCCACGGCCGCTGCGGATAATCCACGGGTCGGGCTGGTCTTGTAATAAAAAAATACATTATGATTAATTGCGAGTGGGTCTCGGATCATAGCAGTTGACCAGCAAAAAAGCAGAAAGTGGACTTTGCAGAATGTGAAGATGAGAGAGACGCCCAAAATAATGGATGAAGTGCAAGAGTACTGTGCAAACTTTCAGTTAGACGAGTCATCAGAGGAAAATCTGCTATCATTCTGGGAAAAACAAGATCACTTATTTACACAACTGCAGCGCCTTGCAAGAAGAAGCATGTGCATTCCTGCAACAAGCGGTGCGAGCGAACGCTCATTTAGTGCAGCCCCAATCCAGACACAGTAGGCTAGATGCTATTCTGTTTTTGCACAGTGCAAAGAAAAATGCCAAATGAACATAACATAAACATAGCTGCTGTTTAGGCTGAAGTGACACCGTTTTTGTTATCTTTTCCTGTATATGTGAAAGTTGAATCTGCTGTTAATAACGAACAATCCACAGTGACCTATCATCTCACTTAAAACAAAGAATTAGAATTATTAAAGTGTCGATCGGGTGCGGGTCGGGTGCGGATATATATATATATCAGATAAAATAAGATGTGCGGGCGGGTGGCGGGTGGATGATTAGAATAAAGGAGTGGATTCGGGTAACATTTCAGCTGATCTATAGTCTGTGTGCTCTGCAGTAACACTTCAGAAACACTAGCTGGCAGTAGGTGTTTATGTTCCTCTGTGTCGAGTTTCTTTGCTAGTGTTTTTTTTTTTTTTGAACACTTTCTTAATGAACAAGTGGCTCAAATTCGCTCATTTTGAGGCGGGAACCGGCGGACGTGCAACTATAATCATAAGGTAAACACAAAACAACATCCGGAGCTCCTTCATGGGACTTTACACTTGTAAACACTTGCTGCATCATGCTCTCGCGGCTCTCACCTCCGCCCACACTCGTCAGCTCTACCAAGCCGACCAATCACAGAGCTTGTGCTATGCATGCGCGGTACGTTTTTTGAGAGGTGCGCGTCAACGTTGGCGATGGCGAGGGCTATGCGTCCACGCATAGGCTGCGCCATAGCATACTCGCATGATTGACACAGAAGTATGAATCAGCCTTTAGGTTTGTTTGAGGGACAACCTAATTGTTTTATGTTCAATCCATTGAAATTTGTAAAAAACGATTAAGTTAACTTAATCCGTTTGAGTTGGGACAATATGAAGGAATTGTGTGGAACCCTGCATTTTTTATAGTGCATCTTATGTTTGTTATGTTATAACTGTAAGATATAAAGATCACATTTACTATACATGCATGCATGTGTAGATCAAACTACTTATTTAAAATGAGATGAGACACAATTTAGCGGCACGGTGGCTCAGTGGTTAGCACTGTCGCCTCACTGCAAGAAGGTCAATGGATTAAGTCCTGGCTGGGCTAGTTGGTGTTTCTGTGTGGAGTTTACATGTGTGTGTGTGTGTGTGTGTGAATGCGGGAGTGTATGGGTGTTTCCCAGTACTGAGTTGCAGCTGGAACGACATCCGCTGTGTAAAACATAGGCTGGAATAGTTGGTGGTTCATTCTGCTGTGGTGACCCCCTGATAAATAAGGGCTGAATTAATAAATGAAACACAATTCTTAAGACTTTTTTTTGGGACAACTTAATTGTTTCAAGTTCAATCCACTTCAACATGTTAAGTTAACTTAATCAGTTTATGTTTGGACAAAATAAATGAATTGTGGCACTTTTTTAACACTGCACTGTTCAACTGTATATGTTTTAGTCAAGGATTTTAGCGGATTGTCTATATATTTGTAGAAAATATAATTACGTTAAGACCCAGTGATTGCTTAAAAAGCAGCTCAATGTAACAGAAACCCTTCCCTTGATGAACATCCCTAATATTGAGGCCCAAATCTCTGAACTGTGTATTATATGAAACATCTTAATGGTCAGAATCACTCATGAGAGACGACCGGAGAGCTTAACTTTAATCCTGGAAATGCAATTAATATTCCACATACCTGTGTAATTATCAGAGCACTAAAATGCAAATATAACAGGCAGGCAGGCAGGCAGGCAGCGCAGCACATTTCAGCAGAAAACAAGATCATCCAGGGAGCCTGCGAGAAAGACTTGCTCGGAGTGGAAAAAAGTAGACAAGCACGAGTCGTTTTCTCACAGAACGCTCTCAATGGTGCTGTAAAAAAATGAAGCACAAGGAAAGAAAGAAAAAACACACTCAACAAGCTGCTTCTATCCATTGACCGGCCAAAGGCACACAACTATTTTTTTTTTCTTCCCTCTCCCTGAACGTAATCATTTCAGAATTGATTTTCATGGCTGAGGGAGAAATAATGGGAATTCTTCTAATGTAGAAAATGTATGTGTTCCTTTTGGTTAACCAGTACAAACCATATTTCAGTCTTGTCAGAAAGGCCGGAGAAGAAATCTCTCATCCCGAGCTGAGGCTTTTTTCCTTTTTTTTTTTTTTTGCTTTTGGTATGAGACAACTTATCATTTTCCCAAATCAATCACATGAAGTCTTGGAGCTGGAGAAAGGCCAGCGCTTTTACAGGTGCTCCACCTTCACGCTGTATGTAGGTCAGCATGGTATCAGATGAAAATACTGTGGTATTCTGAGTTACACTTTTGAATTGACAGGACGCTTTCACTCTTTAATGACATTTCATTGTAACCTTTCAACTACATGTATGTTTTGTATTTTAATATTGGATATGTATGGCCTCTGTGACCTCTGTAGTAAGAAATACTAAACATATGGAGCTTGACATGAAGGGATTTGGTTGGTTCATTTGATTGATTGATTGATTGATTGTTTGCTTTGTTAATTGTGAATTGATTGGTTGGTTGGTTGGTTGGTTGGTTGGTTGGTTGGTTGGTTAATTTAATTTGGATAGTTGGGTGTTTGGTTGATTGATTGGTTGATTGATTGGTTGGTTGTTGTCTTTGGTAGGTTGGTGTGTTGGTTTGGGTTGATTGATTTAATTGATTTGTTTGGTTGGTTGATTGATTTTATTGGTTTGTTGGTTAGTTGATTGATTTGATTGCTTGGTTGGTTGGTTGGTTGGTTGTTTAGTTGGTTGGTTGTTTGGTGGATTAGGTTGGTTGGTGGTTGGTTA
>CAIGQZ010034999.1:11660417-11670851 GCA_903798205.1 Danio tinwini | reverse complement strand
TTATTTATTTATTTATTTATTTATTTATTTATTTATTTATTTATTTATTTATTTATTTATTTATTTATTTATTTATTTATTGTCAACGGTCATATTTTGATTGTTGTTTTAATGACGCGTGAGCTGACATTATCGAGTACGTCGCTCACTATGCAAAAAAAAAGTCAGCTTTACAATTTAACACTGCCTATTACAATGCTGTGAAAATTACCTTTATAAACATTAATATTATTATTGATGATAATAATAATAATAATAATTAAATCAATACCCCGGTATGGTGCTTAAAGTTAAAATATTGTTCATTAATATCACACAACCAAAAAAGTTACATTTTCCAGAATCACAATGTTGAATTTATACCACAATTCAACAAATTATTCGCTGTACAACAAATTCTTGCTCCCTTAAATTCAAATAAATTTTTCTAGTCATCTCAACTTGCATCAACCAATATGACTAAGAATATTAAGTAAAACCATATTAACTTGGTCAAACTTTAAAATAAAGTTCATTAGTTAATGTTAGTTAATGCATTTACTAACATGAACAAACAATGAACAATACGTTTACTACAACATTTGTTCATGTTAGTTAACATTAGTTAATGAAAATACAGTTGTACATTGTTAGTTCATGTTAATTCACGGTGCATTAACTAATGTTAACAAGCATGAACTTGGATATTAATAATGCATTAGTCATTTGTTGAATCATGATTAATAAATGCTGTACAAATGTGGTTCGTCATTAGTTCATGTTAGTAAATGCATTAACTAATGAACCTTATTGTAAAGTGTTACCGTTAACTTATTTTTATTTTTTATTTTTTTCTGTGTTGAGTTAGTAAAATTTTAGACATTATAACGACATGTTTTAATAATGAAATAGTTTGCAACTAAGCTGGTGAAAAGCATTTGTGAAAAGCATTTCAGAGCAACACTGAAATCCTGTTACTGAATGAATCTGCTTTTGAACGAATCAAGTGAATCAATGATCCGTTCAATAAGACCATTTGTTAAAAGAGGCCATGGCAAAAGTGGAGACCCAGGTACACATTTACAGAATATGTTTTTTTTTTCCACCAGCCATAGGTTTTACACTGATGTATATATTAGTTTTAAATTTAAAACAATTAAATAGTTACAAAACTATAATCAAGGCACAAATTATTTCTTTGATGCCCTGTTTTTCTAGGCTTTATTAGTGATAATTGTCAGGAATGTTGGACAATTATTGCCGTTTTAGCATAAGAAGAGGACAGAAACAAGACAGACAGTAATGTCAATTGTGGAGTGGGCTAAATAAAAAATAAAAAAAATAAAAAACGTCAGCATTTTGTAGTAAGTGTACTTGTTTTGCTTTTATTCTTGCCATAATAAAAAAATGTATTTGTAGAGTAACCCATGTTATCTTGTTATTCATATTTTTATAAACTTTAAGAGGTAAAACTGAACTGTCTGAGATATGAACAAAAGCAAGTGATGCATCAAAGTTTGATTAAAAAAAATCTTAAATGATTATAAACATTTTTATAATAATTAAAATAATTTATTCAAAAAATAATAAAAGTAATTAATTTAAAGATCTTGAACCGTATAAATATGACGTAGTTCTGGAAACTTTCTACTTCTCTGTTTATCCGTCTGAATTTATGGTCAGTTTCTTTTGACCGCCCCCTGTCATTTAAAAGAATATCACAACGGCGAACGCGACAAGTATAAAACCTCGTTCGTTCCGTGAGGTGCGCATGCAGTCAGTTGGAGGTCCATGGTGCCAGGCGAAAGTATACATCCAGCTTAAGTCTGCCTTTTTTAAATGAATCGTTTGCTTCATTTAATAATTAACTGAATCATTTATTAAGACTTGCTGTCAGCCAAAAGTACAAGCACAAACCATTATACAGTTCTTCTGTCTTCCAAATAGTAAAGTAGTTGATGTAAATTACATTACATGGTGCAAATAAACAAAATACAAAGATTGTATTAATCATTAGGAATAGATTTTTAGGGACAATCACAGACATGTCCATTAAGCTCTGTCGCAGAGCCCTGTGAAGCCAGTTGTTTTCTGTTTTTTTTTTTTCATAATTCTGTGTTGTCACCCAAAAAGCTGCATGTGAACACTGCAAACGCACAGCAGCAGACAGAAAAAAATGAGAACATGCAATCTGCACCTTCATGATAGAATTTACTTCTTCACACCTGCAGGGGGCAGTATCTATATCATCATTCACAAAAAGAGAAGCCGGAACTAGTGCTGCACACAAACAAGCCATAAACATGGCAGCACTTACATACCATATTCTCAGTACTTCATGTTTAACACAGAGGGATTCACTCGTACAAATATGTCTGATAATCTGATTATTCAAATTGTACGCAAATTTTATAAGACATGCGACACAATGACAACCAACTTCTTAGTATTCCCTCATGACTAGGCCCACACGGAATCTGCACGCGCAGAATTCCGCAGATTTTCTGCAGATTTTCCACAGATTTTTAGCCCATTATTAATTCTGTTTATTTACTTAAAGTTAACTATTTACAGTTAATCTAATTGGATTTGCATTTTAAACATTAAATACAAGTTAAAAAAATATAAATTTTTATTTAACATATTAAGGTTTTAGTTATAATACTCCCAAAATAATTCCACAGAAATCCGCAGATTTTTGCCAAAATTCTTCGCAGAAATAGCAAAAAACGTCCACAGATTCCGTCTGGTCCTACTCATGACTTACATTTGCTTACGCTGTAACATGAATATCCTTAAATGAGCAGTTTTTCCGTATTTTGTGATTCATGTTTTTGTTTTTTTGTTTATTTATGCTTTTGAGTTTAATTACGGGGCCGTGATCTTTTCTCCAAAAGCGTTTGATGTTGAAAAATGAAGAAAAGTGTTTACACCAGACGCGGACCAAGCACGAGTGATTTACATGTTAAGTCAATGCAAAGACGCGAATAGACATCCTGTGACCCAATTTGCGTGAATAAGGCGTCACGAATGATGTGGTGCAAACTGAGCGTTTGCCGCGAATCGCTCGAGTTGGAAAATCTGAACTACAGCAAAAAGTCGCACCGCGTTACCCAATCATGAGCTTGCTCTTGTAGGGGAATGATTATGACGTAGCTCCTGCAGTTGGTGCCCCAAGGGGAAATCCTCTTGTCTACACCAAACAACAGCTCATCAAACTAGGCTCTGCTCAGTCTGAAGCACCGCTGAAAGCCTCCATCATCCAGGTATAGTTTCTAGAGGAGTTGATGAACTCAGAGATCTGGGTACACTTCTGAAAGGATCTAGTGGATTCAGACACGGCGCCGAACAAATATACGCTGTTTTTCAGCCTTCCTAAAGCACACAAACAAAGCTATTCTCTCAATAAAATCAATGTTAGCCATTTAGCAATGAAACCAGAGTCACCAGGCAGAAAGAATTCCTGAATCTGCATCTACTGTGAAGTGAATTTGACTCACGAATGAAGCAAGTAAACTCATAATGTTTACACATTTATTCACGCGTGCCGCATCTGATGTGAACACAGCATGATTTGTAGCTGAACAGTCAATCCAAGAACTTTCTCGTATCAACGTTGCCTTGGTGTTTCTCTGCATTTAAATGACTTGTTGATGACCTTTCAGAAAATGTATGGCATTATTTGCTTCAATTCTTGTGTTTTTTGCTGTGAAAATCCACAAGTTTTTCCTTTTTTGATCTTAAGAACCGTTGGACTCACCAAATTCAGGACGGACTGACTTAGAATATAATATTACCAATTACAAAACTGTGCAACCCTAACATGTATAACTATTTTTTTGTATGTGTGTTTTCCAATGAGAAAGCTGCTAAAATGAAAGAGTAGAGCAGAGAAAACTCTTTTCCAGCAGCCCAATGACAGATTTAGGAAAGCGGTGACTGAATCCGAGAGGGAGGGGAAATGAGACATTGTTGGCATCAGGGCGCCAAGTTGGATGACAACTGCGCCCTTTATCTGACAAGCACCCCCAAAAAATCTCTTTTGGATTCAAAATGGGAGCTGTTATCAAATTGTGAAAAGCTGTAGTCTGGAAATATATCACATACAAGCAGCGAGCTGCTAAAAGGACACAGATTCTAGGCCCTGTCTCTTTCTTTCTCCCTCCACTTATTTTAACTCCATCTTGAGTGTTGGAAAAAATATCACAACAGTTCACGATTACAGCCCCGAAAGGTTACTGCCACAGTTATTTCTTTCCTAAAGTTAAAACTTCTGAAATGTGTGTGTGTGTGTGTGTGTGTGTGTGTGTGTGTGTGTGTGTGTGTGTGTGTGTGTGTGTGTGTGTGTGTGTGTGCTGCTGCTCAGCCAATACTGACAAGTGACAGCTGCCATAATTGTTCGGCTCCTCCGAGATAGTTCTTAAGCTAGCATATTTGGGTAACAGTCTTATCTTCACCATGTCTTCCACTCTAATAGCCTCTTGCATTTGCTTTTTTTCTCTCTCGTGTTAAAGCTTTACTGCCTTTGAGCTGTCAGGGTCGTCCTCTTTTCACAAGTTCAGAAGTTCAACGAGTTGTTGGAGATCAATACTATTTACACTTGGTAAATAAACACACACCACGGTTATTATATACTCGCAGTCAGATGATATTTAAGAGCGAAATCATTCCCCTGGCCCAAATTGATATCTTTGTTGTTGGGTTAAAAAAGGATTTGCTGCACAAAATGTCAAATATGGCTCTCCACGATGTTGACAAGTCGTCTGCCGCTGGTGCTGAAACGTTTAATTTTCTGGCGACAGGCTTTTTGATGTTTACGAGGTGCAGCGTGGACACAATGCCGCGTCATCTACATTTCAAATTGAGATCAATTATTCATTTATGACTAATGCTGACTAATAATGGCCTCTTTTATTGCCAGGGTTTGAAAATTAGGACAGCGAAATTGACAATGAAAGTAGTAAGGAAACACTGCTTTTACTGTGCATGACAGGAAACACAACACTGTGTAAAGAAATATGTGGTAATTCAAAGTTTATGCATTTAAATGTTTTTCATTTATTTACGGTTGTGAGTTCAATTACGGGAACTTGATCTCTGCTCTGTCGACTTTTGATGTTGAAAATTCAACAGTTTAACAAAGTGACTCGTATCAAAGAATATAGAATACACAAGACGTGTCACTCCTATAGTTTTAAATGGGGAAAAGTGTAACGTCAATATGACTAATGAAGTCCCGCCTTTTAGTACAGGAGCCAATCATCAATCGATACAGACTGATGTTTCTCCGGGGGAGAAGTTCGAATCAGATGTGTGCTTTTACAACAGTTTTTGTAGTCAACAAGTGCACTAGAAAAACAGAAAATACGTGCTTCACAAGAAATACATTCACATATAGCTTGAAATCTTTACTTTTAAGCGAACTAGCTACACTTGAAAACAAAAGTTTTTTGGTTTTATAATCTGTATGAAATGAATGCGAGGTACAGTGCGTCCTGTTAAAAGCACATCACATGACGACAACTACTCAAATGCACAAAAACAAAGAGGCGCTGTCATTTCTGGAGGAGATTCACCATCAAGACCAAGTTGTGGACTACTTCAGAAGAGCAGCGCAATCTGACAAAGTATTATCCAGAGGATCATATAGTGTAGAACAGCCATAAATGAGGTTGGTGTCGTGATCTCGTTCCTTTCTAATGCCCATTAGCTCAAGCAACCTGAAAAAAATACAAATTTGGTTGATTTGAATGTTTAGAAATTAAACTTAAGAGACAGTTGTTTAATTTTATTGGTGATTCCAAATATGTAATATAATCATAAGCTTAGCAAACAGTTTTAGAGAATTTGATGTTTCCCCTTTTCAGAGAGAATGTCTGAGCATACTGCCTAAGAGGCTTACCTTAAAAGTACTTTCCTTTTATTGACATTTTAGTTGTTAGAAATAATATAATGTATAAGTAATATAGAGAGTAATAAGTAAAATAGCAGAAAATATTTATTATAAGGTTTTTGTAGTGAATATACAACAATAACCCTGATAATATATCACTTTAAACTACTACAAATGTTCATAAAAAGTCACTTTTTCAACCTTTTCAAGGTTAAAAGTTGTTGGAAGAAAGATCAAGATGAAGAGAAGAGAATGATGCTAACCATAGAGGACATCTATAGGTCTCCATAATCCTGGACCTGGCCTTATCCTGAGCAGATGCTGTGGTAGTCATTGAGGAATAGAGTGCTTGAAACCGATTCATGAAAGACTCCAGTGACAGACAAGTATCTGCGCTCATCCTGTGGGCCAGCCTGTACAACCACCGGTGACCTACTCACACCTGCAGCTTCTCCACGGTGGAGGTTCAGCATTCTCCAGCCTCCGGAGCCTAGACTGCAGCTCTGCATAAGAAGTTTGGCCAAAGGAGAAATGGTCGTGCCCAACTGAGCCTGGTTTGTCTCAAGGTTTTTTTTTTTACTTTACTTTCAGTAATTGGTGAAGTTTGTTCCTCGCCATTGTCGCCACTAGCTTGATTGGTTTGGGACTTGTAGAGCTGCGCATCGATGGATTTGCTCTTGTTTGGACTTTCAGCAATAAATATTCAACGACACTGAACTAAACTAAACTGAACTTCAACTCTGAAAACTGGACTGACACTGTTTCAATTTACTACAACTTTTATGTTAAGCTGCTTTGACACAATCTACATTGTAGAAGCGCTGTAGAAATACAGATGAATTCAATTGAATTGAATTGAATTAAAACTATAAACATGCATGAATACATAAAGGGCCCTATCGTACACCCGGCACAATAAGGCGCAAGACGTGTTTGCCGTGATTTGTTGCTATTTTCAGACCAACGCAACAGTCATTTTTACGTTTTGCGCCATGTTGTTTTGAATAGCAAATCCATTTGTGCCACTTTATGGACTCATGGGTGATCCAGTCTAAAAAGGAGGTGTGTTAAGGCAAATTGTTGGTTATTTCAGGTTTATTCATGACAATTTTTGCATTTGTATAATGTTATTATTATTAGCAGTATTATTTTTTATATGCATATTTATGTTAGTTTTAATAAAAACAAGTTTAAATTTGTCCACCTGTCGTGTTTTGGAGAGGTCTGCATCACCATATGGGTCAAAAGAATAGGACATGTGTTTGGATATAACTCAATTTAGAAATAGTTTTGAAAGAAATCTGTGCACTTAACAAAATAAATTAAATATGCAGGCTAATGGATGTCTTCAGTGGATTGCGTACAACACCGTTTACTTATCCAGGAAAGTAAAGGAGTAAAGTAAAGAGTAAAAGTAAAGTAAAGAGAAAGTAAATAGGCTGAATGGAGAAGGCTCGTTCTTTATCCTTGCGCTGCAGATGGTCTGTCTAATTGTTTTCTCGCTAGTGAAGAGTTCAGTTTTTCCAAGTCTGCAATGTTAATAGCAAATGCGCCATGGCACAACGCAACTAACTCTTAGGCTCAATCTCAATTCTACCCCTCTACCCCTCATTTTGCACATTCCTGTGAAGGGGTAGGGGTGTCCTAATTATCTTTAGCTTGAAGACATAGGGCTAAGGGGAAGGGGTAAATAGCCCTTTGAATGAAGACTTTTTAGTACCACACCCGAAACCAAGAGGTACGAAAATTTCCCAGAATACACCATATACAACGGCAGTTTCGCTGTACCCAAGGAGAGCCACTAATAAGTATTTTTTTGTCATTATTACGAATTTTTACAACAAACAAGCACATGTTTTAATATATTCATATCTGCGTTCTTTTTTAAAAATAACATATAAAAAAATTTAAATAAAAAACGCTAAATTTCACAATCTGTAATCTACTAACTCCTATACAGCAGTCCCACAACATTCTGTCACTCTATGACACCCGAATACCCTGTCAGAAAAGTCTAGTGGCTGAGAATGAGCTTTTTACAGTGTCTGCTATAATGTTAGTGTTGTTTTTGGTGTTTTTACATCGATGAATATGGCCAGTGTAAATGGGCAGTATAGTTACGATCTTATTGCCACATTAGATCGTTATTCATTCATCATTCATTCATTATCTTGTCGGCTTAGTCCCTTTATTAATCTGGGGTCGCCACAGTGGAATGAACCGCCAACTTATCCAGCACGATTTTACGCAGCGGATGCCCTTCCAGCCGCAACCCATCTCTGGGAAACATCCACACACTCATTCACACTCATACACTACGGACAATTTAGCCTACCCAATTCACCTGTACCGCATGTTTTTGGACTGTGCCACTGCGTCGCCCCGATTAGATCGTTATGTAAATGTAATGTGTATTTATATAGTGCATTTATTGTGTATGGTCATACACCCAAAGCACTTTACAATCATGAGGGGGGTCTCTCCACACCACCAGTAGTGTGCAGCATCCACTTGGATGATGTGACGGCAGCCACAGGACAACGGCGCCAGTGCGCTCACTACACACCAGCTATAGGTGGAGCAGAGAGACAGTGATAGACCAATTTGGTGGATAGGGATGATTGGGAGGCCATGATCATAAGGACCGAGAGGGAATTAAGCCAGGAGCCCAGGGTTACACCCCTACTCTTTACAAGAAGTGCTATGGCATTTTTAATGACCACAGAGAGTCAGGACCTCGGTTTTAACATCTCATCCGAAAGACGGCACCCACTGACAGTGTAGTGTAGCGTCCCCTTCACTTTTACTGGGGCATTAGGACTCACACAGACCGCAGGTTGAGCTCCCCCTGTTGGCCTCACTAACACCACTTCCGACAGCAACTTAGTTTTCCCATGTGGTCTCCCATCCAGGTACTGACCAGGCTCAGCCCTGCTTAGCTTCAGTGAGTAACCAGTCCTGGGCTGCAGGGTGATATGGCTGTGTTATGATAACATAATATATGCCTTCAGTGATTTCCTAAAGATAAATACCAAAAAATAACACAACTGAAATATCTACAGCAGTCGCGATCGTCTGATCTCATATGAAGCAAGAGATCGCAATGACATCTGATGACATGTGCAGGTGCTGTAGTGATATCCAAATTCTTAGGGGTAAATTTTAAAACCCTTCTTCTTCTCACACGTTTTTAAGAGGGAAGGGGAAGGGGTACAAAAAAATTGGATTTGGGCCTTAAAGGGAATATGAGATGAGACTCTGATTGGTTTAATGCATGTTATGCTCAAAACACACCCATAACTCATTAAGAGAATAAGCACAACCCTGTTAGACCATGAACTGGGGCGCAGAGCATTTTTTTTCATCCTTAAAATAGTAAAAGTGGATTCGGACACGCTCTTAATGCTTTTGCGCCCTGCGCTTTAGACTTTGGCGCCTAGACCGTTAAAATAGAGCCCAAAGACTCGATGCAACATGGTTCATTCCTTAAAAAGTTTTTGTGCTGTGATCTATATATGCACTTCGAGCAGGTAGACAGATGGCTGAAAGTGATCGGGAATGACGTACAGCTGTCAAACGGGCAAAACCCTGGAGTCCAGCTCCATCTGCAACATGAAGGGGAATAAAAGCAGAAGAAATGAACTTTGTCCAACAGGGGCTTGAGAAAGAAGTGTTCTGGCCGCCGCTCCTTTAATTGCTCTGTTCTCTCTCTGGACTGAAACTCATCCTCCAGTTGCTCTGCTGGAGAAATTGCCCAGAGGCCCCCGCTCTGTCCTCTTTACGTCACAAAACCTTCACAGCGGAAGAAAAGGAAGCGTGTTTCTTGATGAAAGACTAAATGTGGCTCTGTGCCCACTTCACTAAATGCCAACTGCTACATACTATTAGCTGAATGGTGGGAGGTCTGTGGATCTGCCTGCTTACAAACCTCACGGAGATGCTGTTGTGCACCATAAATTAGGACTGTATTTTTTTACTCGTTTAGTTTAAGGCAAGACACTGCAGGTGGATGGAATAAAACAATTAGCTAATATTTATCACCATACTTGCCCTGTTGACTGATTACAGTACGAATTTCAACAACGTGTTGTATTACCAACATGCCTTTAAAAATGGAAATAGGTATTAAGTAAACATAAAATAGTTTGAATAAAACAGGATGATATCATGTATTGCAGTTTAACTATACTTAATACTACAGTGTATTGTAGCATTCATCAATAAAAGAGTTGTAAATACTGTAAAATATACACAGTATAATACACTTCACTATGATTATTACAGTATGTATGACCGTATTTGTCTTCTTGACTGATTACAGTAAGAATTCACTGTACAGTACCAATTTTGTGTCTACTATGTCTGTCTTTTAATCTAATAATAATTCAAATAAGATTCTATTTAAGCAAATAAACACTAATTTGCTTAACTTTAGCCCCCATGTACAATTTTTTGGGCTGGATTTGTCCATATTTGACCCAGCATTAGGTTAAAACAACTCAGGATTTTTTTTATAGTGTACATAACAGAATCAGTCTGGAAGTAAGTAGAGGGGATCTATT
>CAIGQZ010034999.1:11630198-11647028 GCA_903798205.1 Danio tinwini | reverse complement strand
GATAGATAGATAGATAGATAGATAGATAGATAGATAGATAGATAGATAGATAGATAGATAGATAGATAGATAAAATCTCAGTACGAAAATCCTTTCGACATTATTAATTTATAATTCTCACACACTAAAGTTTTTACCATTTTTACTGAACCCTGAATCACCCCTCCACCTTAAATATGTTTTTTTTAAATAGTGTGCTGCATTAAGCATTAAGATCAAAGTTTGATTACTGGCAAAATATGCATATGCATGAACAGATAAAAATGTATGCCATCAAAGCGGATAAAAGATGAAAAGCAGATACCAAATGTATGCCTTCAAAGCAGATAAAAGATAAATATCACATGCAAAATGTACAGTATGTCGTCAAAGAAAGGTAAACCACTTAGCATAAAAAGGCCTTAAACCATAAAATTATGGGGTCAAATTGAGAGGTTTTCTTTCTTAAAACTGGTCAAAATGGCCAGGGGTTTAATAATAAAAGCGCATACAAGGTGATTTTTCAATGATAGTCTCATTTAGATTTTTAGATTTTTATTTATTTATTTTCAAAAAGGAAATTATTTTTGTAGCTACTGTTTAAATATTTAAAAAGTTTCTGTACTTCAGGCACTTTACCATTTACCTATGGTGAAAAGTCTACTTTTCATGCTGTTTAGACAGACATATGTGTAGGTATAGTGTATAGACCGTCTTATTGGGGTGATATAAACACACCCAGTGCTTTTTTTTTTTCAATTTAACAATAAAAAAATGGTGGACCAATTGAAGCGGTTTTGAGATTGACCGCAACTTGACGTAGGAGTGCGGTCTCGTCGCCCACCAATATTGATTGACAGGTGTGCATTACCATATCCTCAGTATGTTGTTTCACGTTCGCCATTTTCAGCGTGAGAGTCAAAGCGACGTCACCAAAGAAACACCCTTGCTCTATTTTTAGATGTAAAGCTCATTGGGCTCAACAACATTCACCACGTTATCGCTCTTCTCGCTGACAGTGTTTGTGAGTTTTGGTGGGTTTGCATACATGTGTACTTTTCATTGTGTCTTCCTTAAACTTCAGCGGTTTGCATTTCCCGCGGTCACAGAAGCTCCCTGTCATTTTAACTAGGTGCAGCTGGAAAGTGTGAGCGCGTTGCCACACGTGCGCGTCCCTCCATTGGAAAAAATTAACTAATGACGCGCAGCGCAATGCATTTTGCGTTGTCAAGAATGAAAGTGAGGACCGGGGGGTTCGCTCACTATTCTGCCTCCTAGGTCGTCTAAATGGACGCGCAGGCCCTGCTCAGGACACTGTTCATATTTCTGCCACGCCACAGGGCGTTTTCTGAATAGTTTCATTTTATATAACATGTGAATGTGCGCGTCTGATGTGTCGCGGCTCTAAGCGGCGCATCCAGTGTATGACAGCCTTTAGTTATAGCCTCAAGCAGGTCGTACACCAGAAGCGCCGCTCAGCGACAAGCAGCATCGCGCCACGCAGCGTCAACATTTCTGAATTATAAACATAAGTGTACACGCCCCCAAAAGGACACTTTTTAACACATAATAAAAAAATCTGAATTGTGTTTTGAACCTAAACTGGCACACTCAGAAGAACCATAATATTAATATAACATCTTACAAAAGGGGTAAAATAGGTGCCCTTTAAGGCAAAAATCGGAAAGCAAGAACCACTTTCACCCAGCTCAAGAACATCTGGGCTTCGAGAGAACTTACGTAGGGAAGGGGGTGGGTGGGGTCAGTCAGTCAGTCAGTCAATAATGGCCTCTGGTGGATTTACGCAAGATGAACAGGTATGAATGGCACTCGTGAGAGAAATTTGGGATATTAAAAAGTGTACACGGTGGCCTCTGGTAGATTCACAAAAACAAAACAAAAAATTACCTGCTGGGTCGTTTTTGCTCCCTCCAGAAATGGGTTGTTTTTATAAGTACTTATAAAGCAGGGGTGCCCAAACTCAGTCCTGGAGGGCCGGTGTCTTGCAAAGATTAGTTCCAACCTCAATCAGTCACACGTGGGCTAGCTAATCAAGCTCTTACTAGGCTTTCTAGAAACATTCTTGCAGGAGTTTTGAAGCAAGTTGGAGTCTCAATACCTAAATCGACAACCTTAATGATTATAAATAAGCAGCAAATTATTAGTTTGAGACAACAGTCAGTTAATGGTTTGCTAATAGCAAGAGTTGGAAATAAAATAAAATGTGATCACATTTTTTTATCTAGTATGATCATATTATTAATAACAATATTTTGTCATCAGAACAGCCCTTTAAACCAACATCTCACCCAAAACCCATAGCAACAAACTCATATTCGTGGGGATTTCTTTCACAGCTTCCAGTTTCATTATTTTCACTGATGAAAATCGCCAATTAAACCTTTTTTTCTTTTTTAAATAGAAAACCACTAAACATGGCGCTCTATTGGCATGCTCCTTTTTGCGGTGGCCTTAATAAGAAACACTCAGAGATGAACCAAGATATGCATAAATAAACAGGAAAGCACACATTATTAACAGTACATGACATGGAACAAAGCAAAAGCAAACTAATTAAAAATCAGCTGTTGCAGTGCATGCTGGGAAAACATACATTATACTAATTAGAACGAGCAGGATCGGATTAAACCTCTCTAACTGTTCATTAAGTTAACTAATGGGCAAAAAAATGAATTGTAGTTATGATCACGCTTCATTTTGTACCTGATTTTAGCCTTTAGTATAAAATGCTTGAATTTAATCTCAATGTATTACGTTAAAGGGGCAATTCACACATAACATTTTATTGACTCACTATTTAATCCTACCCATGTGGTTCCAAACCAGTTTGAGTTTCCAAAATGTATTAAACACAAAAGAATAAATTTAGAAAAAATCTAAAAACCTTTATCCATTGACTTCTATAGTAGGAAAAAGAAATACTGTAGAATTCAATGGTTACAGGTTGCCATTTTTTGTAAAAAAATGTCTTTTGTGTTTAACGGAAGGTTTAGAGCAAGTACAGGGTGAGTAAATGACAATTTTTTGTGAACTATCCCTTTAAATGTGCAAAATGTAGGATTGAAACCTACAGGTTAAACTAAGTATTGCAGTCCAAATTCAAAATATTGAAGAGGAGATTTGAGCCGGTTCCTACACTGTAAAAAATGCAGGGTTCTTCATGTTGTCCTAACACACATAGATTAACGTAATAATTTGTACAAATTGAAGTGGATTGAACATAAAACTTAAGTAAACGTAAAACTTAAGAATTGAATTAAGTAGTTTGAACGAGCAGCAAAAGTTGTTTTTTAACACAGGCTCATTGTGAAAACGAACCCCCATATATATAGAGAGCGCGAATCTGGAAAGCGCAAATTATGTAGCAAGAGCTACGTATGCTGATCGTTTACCTCCATGTGGACGTCTTTTCCACTGTTACCAGTTTGCCCAATGAAGAACGATTCCACAAAAGGCAAAAAATAAAATAAGGGAACCAGCATATGCGTCAAATCAATTAAATAACAGGGTAAGAACATGGTACAAATCAGGCGGCTGCAAGGGCTTTTCAGGCGGCCGCAAGGGCTTTTCTTTTTCTCGATTGCTTTTGAAAACACTGTTGTTTGGGTTTAGGGAAAGGAGTGGGTGGGGGTATCAGTCAGACAGTCAGTTAGTCAACAATGGCCTCTGGTGGATTTACACGAGAACAGCAGGTGTGAATGGCATTCACGAGAGAAATTTGAGATTTCAAAAAGTGTACACAGCGGCCTTTGGTGGATTCGCGAAAACAAAAACTGCAAAAAACAATACCTCTTGGGACATATTTTGTGCTCTCCAGAAATGTATATAGGGCTACGTATCAATAATGAGCCTGGGTTGTAATTATTTAATTAATTCGATGCACATGCAGGTTTCTAGATTGACTTAAACAGGAGTGAGTGTGTCTGACAATCCAGCCTTACACTGTAAGCTGCTTAGCTATTGTTTGCATTTGAAATATTTGTTTTGTTTGCTAATTAAAAATCATTACAACTCTGAAACTTCATCTCATTTCAGAGGCATTTTTGGACACGCATGCATACATTGAGGCAGCCTTCATGACTGAAATAAAATACAGTACACTGTGTTTTCTGCCATAGCATCTTGGGATGCTGACATTTTTTTTAATTGGGTAAACTAGCAGTGAGACCAAAACAAATACAGACATTCTAACACAGAATGTAGAAGTCACAGAATATCTGACTTCCCTATTGAAAAATCCAGCTCAAACCAGCCTAAGATGGTTAGCTGGTTTTAGCTGGTCGACCAACCTGGTTTTAGAGGGGTTTTGACCATTTCCAGACTTTCAGCCTGGTCTTTGCTAGTCAGGCTGGCAAGTGACCATCTAAAACAAGCTTGACCAGCCAAAACCAGCTATGTCCAGCTTAAACCAAGCTGGTCAAGTTGGTTTTAGTTGGTTTAAGCTGGTTTAAGCTGGTCAGGGTTTAACAATGTTTTTCAGATAAGTATGTTCACTTAGCATGCTAATTAAATATCTGCAAACATGGTATTGTGTTTTCCACCAAGTCAACTCAGAGGTGCTGAAATATAATTGTGTAAACTGGCAGTGGGCTGGTTTTAGAGACCAAAACAAAGACAGACATTCACAACACATATTTTTAAAAGAGAATAACTGATGTTAGCATTGTTTTTCAGATATGTATGTTCACTCAGCATGTTAGTTTAAAATCTGCAAACATATTATTGTATTTCCCACCAAGGCAACCCAGAGTTCTGGAATATAATTGGGTAAACTGGCAGTGGGCTGATTATAGAAACCAAAATAAAGTTCCAACACAGAACACACACTTTTTAAAGAGAATAGTTTATGTTGGCATTGTTTTTCTGACTTAAAAAAGGTATGTTTGTCTTAGCATAAACATATTGTGGTTTATTTATGCTTTAGAAGAGTCAAAAACCTACATTCAGAACCCTTAAAGTTGGCCTCAGTGCAGGCAACTGCTGACATCATCGAGTGCATAACTCCTGCTCGCTCTCCGTTCTCACTCTTTATCAGGCAAATATAATTAATGGAAGTGAAGCAGAGAAACATGCTGCAGCTTTATAGATTTTTGATGCTAATCAGTCGGATTAATTATGTGATATATGTCCCTTGTTAAGTTAATCGCAGCCAGGTAAATACGATGCATGAACTTTGATAACAAACTGGCAGCGAGGCCTCCAGACTCCTAAATCAATTTGCCAACTTCCACAAATCACTTAGTGCAGCTGCATGTGTACAGTGTGATGCAACTGCAAATATCTGAGATGAGAGCTTACATATTTGAGGAAAACAAAGCAGGGATTATTATAATGAGCATAGCACTCCTTTCCTTCAGGGATTAGAAGATTTTGCAAGCTAAAATGAGGAAATTGAAAAACCTTTTTAAAAAATATTTGTTTTCTGGTCAGTCAAGGTTTACTAATCTGAATCAAGGAGGCAGGCTCGTTCTTTTATCTTTTTAATTGTAATTGTTTAAGGTTTTGTTACCTATTTGGGCTTCTACAAATTTTTCTTCATTGTCGTACCTCTTTCAGCATGGTTTCGAATATCTCAATCTATCTGTTTATTTTGATCTGGGTTAATATTACCCATACGTATCCTTCGATAGATGTAGTCTAGCTCATTTTAGTGTAGAATTTATATATATGTATATATAAACAGTTAAAGTCAGAATTATCTTCCCCCCTTGATTTTTTTAATTCTTTTTCTAAATATTTCCCAAATGATGTTCAACAGAACAAGGAAATTTTCACAGTATCTCTGATAATATTTTTTCTTCTGGAGAAAGTCTTATTTGTTTTATTTTGACTAGAATAAAACCAGTTATCTATTTTAAGGTCAAAATTATTAGCCCCTTTAAGCATTTTTATTTTGATAGTCTACAGAACAAACCATTGTTATACAATAACTTGCCTAATTACCCAAACCTGTCTACCTAGTTAGCATAATTAACCAAGTTAAGCCTTTAAATGTCACTTTAAGCTGTATAGAAGTGTCTTGAAAAATATCTAGTCAAATATTATTTACTGTCATCATGACAAAGATAAAATAATCAGTTATTAGAAATGAGTTATTAAAACGCAGTTGCTGCAGATTTGACGGCTGCACATCCATGATGCCAATCTCCCGTTCCACCACATCCCAAAGGTGCTTCAGTAGGTATTGGATTGAGATCTGGTGACTGTGGAGGCTATTTAAGTACTGTGAACTCATTGTTATGTTCCAAAAACCAGTCTGAGACGATTTGCGCAAAAACCCTGAGTACATAATACAATCATTGTAAATCATCGTTCGTCTGGTCATCGTTTACATATTACATTGTGTCATCTTTGCATTTAAAATGACCTAACTGAGCCAATGACACTTAATGACATATTTTATAAGCATGCATAAAATCTTATTCACATGTGTCATGTCATGATTATGAAGGTTTAATGACAGTCTTATGAATTCAATCCCAGCTCAGACCAGGTTGGGTGCAGTAGGACCGGCAGGGTTACACCTGTATGAACATTTCTTTAATTACTGCATGTGGTTCTGCATGTCTGTTGTCAGCATCAGCTTCGTAACAATGACAGCACACAATATTTGACTAGATAATTTTCAAGATACTAGTATTCAGCTTAAAGCGACATTTAAAGGCTTAAAGGTGCAGTATGTAATTTTGACACCCAGTGGTTGAACTAGGTATTGCACTCCTGGATCAAAATAGATGCACACGCGGGATGCCAGATTGAGTACAGGAGCGAGTGATTTAAACTGTGTTCTAAATATAAAGCAACGACACGCGACAGAGGAAATACTTTCCATATTAAAAGGAGTTTTGGTTCTAATCAACACCTCAAATTGATATATTAGAAATGGCTTCTATTTCTCACAGCTGAACATGTGAAACCTATGACAGTGATCACCTCAGGTAAATCTTGTGTGTTTTATTCAGTGCTAAATGCTAACAATGTGAGTTTGAATGGATTCTAAACCTTACCGTTTCTTGAGTGAGTGCATATTCTGTGCTTCTGAAAGCTGTATTTACATTTCTGCCATGTTTCGTCTGGTGCAAACAACCAATCTGCTGTTTGCGTGTTGTTAGGACACAAGATTACAATGTAACCTGCTCACCTAATGTTTACGTTCGTAATATTTATATCATTTGCTAATTAATAACCTCACGTGGAACTGAATCTCTCATTTCGATGTCTGATACTGTCCATTTCGGTCACAGACACATGCTTTCAGAGCCTTTCTGAATGAATGAATGAATGAAATACGCTGTTTTCCAACAAGGCAACCCAGAGTGCTGAAATATAATTGGCTAAACTGGCATTGTGCAGGTTAAATTTACCTAAACAAAGACAGCGCTCCGGCGTGGAAAAACCATTTACATAGCAGAATATCTGACTTCAGCAAGGTTTTTCAGTTAAACAAGTGTTCACTTGGGATGTTTCTTAAATATCTGCACACATATTATGGTATTTTTATGCTTTAGAAGAGTCAAAAACTTACATACAGCACCTTTAACTAGGTTAATTTGGCAAGTTACCTAATTGAATTAGAAAATTAATAATTATTAGAAATTAGTAAAATTAGAAATCTAAGTAATTAGAAAAGTCATTGTTTAACACTGGTTTGTTCTGTAGATGATGAAAATATTGCTTAAGGGGGCTAATAATATTGACCCTAAAATGCTTTTAAAAAAATTTAAAACTTATTTTATAGTAGCCAAAAAAAAAACAATTAAGAAAAAATATTTTATATTTTATATATTAAAAAATATTAAAGAGAAATACTGTGAAAAAAAAAAAGATTTGCCCTGTTAAACATAATTTGGAAAATATTTGAAAAAGAAATATAAATTCACATAGGAGGGTTACAATTTCTGACTTCATCCCAATTCTACCCCTTAGCCCTTCCCCTTACCCCTACCCAGGGCTTAATTTGTGCTAGATTGGAACATGCCGGATCTGGCACCTCTGAAATCTGATCCGGCACCTCATTTTACCGATCCCCCTCCTCAAATGCCCTCCTCCCTCGTTCGCTGTTCACTTTCTTCTGCAACTCACCAACCGTCTTTGCTTTTGTCTGCGACACCCCCGCCCCGCTCACTTTTGTCCGCGACACCCCTCCACCATCCACCACACCAACCAACCCCCTTTTCCCCCAGCCACCCTAATTCTCTTTAATTCTCCCCTTCGCCCCAGTGTCCCAATTCTCTTTAACTTGAAGGAGTAGGGCTAAAGGGAAGGGCTACATAGCCCTTCAAACTCTGATTTTTCAGGACCACACTCGAAACCAAAGGGTATGAAAATTTCCCAGAATACACCAGCTACAACGGCAGCATGGCTTCCAAGTCAGGAGATGCACAAATTAGCGGGGTTTTTTATGTCATTATTACAAAGTTTTACAACAAACAAGCATATGTTTTAATACATTCATAACGGCCTTCATGATTTACTGTCATGCTTTTTTAAAAAACGCTAACATAAAAACCGCTAAGTTTCAATATATATGATCTATAATAATAACACCTGTATAGTAGTCCCAAACATACTTTCACATCTAACACTCGAACACCCTGTCAGAAAAGTCTAATGGCTGGGAATGAGCTGTTTACAGTGTCTGCTATAATGTTAATGTTGTTTCCGTGTGTTTACATAGATGAATATGGCCACTGTGTAAATACACAGTACAGTTACGAGCTTAGTGCCACGTTATATCATTATGATAACATAATATATGCCTTTAGTGACTTCCTGAAGACAAATACCAAAAAAATAACACAACTGGAATCTCTACAGCAGTCGTGATATGAAGAGATCACGATGACGTGTGCAGGTGTTCAATTCAGGTGCTGTCCAATTTCCTAAAGGGTCACGAAACACCAAAACACATGTTTTGAGCTGTTGACAGTCATATATGTGTCCCACGCTGCTATAAACACTATTAGGACACATATATTGCACTAAAAAGTGAAAACTGGTTGTTTTTGCGTTATTTTGAGCAAATTCGTTCTTCCGGTTTGAAACAAATTTTTGAAGCTGCGTCACGGCCATGAGATACTTGCATGTATTCCAGTGTGGAGAGTGGCTGTCTGTCCCTGCGAGTACATCGTGACATCTCTGAGTGTGCGGCATTAATTCGGGAGAAAGACTTTGTTTAAACCAATCAGCACGCTCTGTTGTGTATGACGTGCAACTTCATTAATATGCATGATAGCTTCGAAGACTGTTTACCTGTTGCAGTGTTCAGACGGCAGAGAGACGCCACGTTGGGTTGCCAAAACAAGTGAAAGAACGAGAATTTGGAGACATATTCCGTTAGTGTTGCATTTATTAGTGCGCTGTGTTTATTATTGTGCTGCAACGAAGGTTTTGTTTGCATTTTCCCTATGTGAGAGCGCTGCTGGACTGAACACGACACGCGACAGAATGCGTTTGTAAGCAACATTTTTACCCGAGAGCTTTTTGCATCTGGAAATGATGAAATCTGGAGTTGCTGCTCGTCTCCTTTTAAAAAAAGACACAGTTCCAGAGTGATTGTCCTGTGTCTACAAATTTGGTAAGTGTGCGATCAGTTTTTTGTTTATTCAGAAGTTAGTTCGTATTGTCAGCAGTGCTCTTTCAGTTTTTAAGGACATACTATAGTCAAACGATTTAGTTACTAAGTTTACAGTATGTTAATTTCACTGCAATATTATAGTACAATATTGTAGACTGAAAGATCCGCTGTAAATGCTGCTCTCCGAATGTAAACATGATCAAACTATTCCCGTCGTGCAGGATTTTCGCCACATTTTGTGACAGGATAGTCTATACACACACGGCTTTCTTACGCTACCTACAGAGTAATCTATTGCCTAGTTCACACTACAGGATTTTAAGCCTAATTTGAGCCCGATTTGAAAGTTAACGAGCTCGCAGACAGGTCCGACTGTGATCATGGAAAAATCTGTGGGTGCACAGCGCTCTGCAGTTTTTATGTGTGAACTACTGAACAACACGTCAAAGAGGCTCGCTGAAGCGTCGCCGACACCTCGCAGATGGAAATCCAATATTTAGCATGTTGAATATTCCAGAGCAGTCGGCCGACTCGACCCCACGTGTGGTCAGATGTAGTGACGAGCTGCAGCCAATGAGAGAGCATATCAGCATGAGCTGAATGGCCGTGTGTTTAGGAGCTGAACAGAAACGTCTGTGATTGGCCAGAATGAGCATCGACGCACTCGCTTCATTCTGTGTTAACACGGACATGAGAGTAGGCTATATTAACAGTGGAACTACAATTCTGTAACTATTAGAACTACCATAATGGTCATTCTGACCTTTCTCACATCATATTTACAATCAAAACTTTTATTGAGATATTAAAATTAATGTCTGTCATCATATTTTATGACAGCATTACCCTTAAATGTTATCTTTTTTGGTAATACAGCCTATAAATATGTAGTTAAGATACTAGAACATGCAAAGGTCTGAGCCTCGCTTTCATTTTCACTTTCAAACAGGAGCTATTTCGCGGCACAGAATATGCTGTTTTGAAATATATACCTAAAGTAAATTTATGTTTTTGCTATCAAAAAGTTTTGTTTATTTTTGCAGGAAGTTGCAAGGTAAAAAATACATGCATATATAAAGTCACAGCGAAAAGAAGCAGATATGCATGCAGTCGTTTTGACCAACATGGTAATTAAAGGTAGACATGCTCAGTTCTTTACTGTTTTGTAATTTAAAAAAAATAACAATGTTAGAAAGAAATACACAGATATTTAGGAAACGTCAGGGTGTTATAGATATGTTAGTTTTATTTCAAAGAGTTATAAAATTACAAAAATTAAAAACTCAGTGTATCTTTCCACTTGAACTTTGCAGGTGAGTGATCGATCCGCTGATGCATCAGCTGACTGATGATGTTTTTAAATGCTCCCTTGAAAGCTTGAAACGCTGTCAGTGATGTAATCAGCACACAAGCAGCCAATAGTGTTCAGCTTTTTCTGACGACTCCTCCCTTAAAATTTCATTGGCTGTGGTTTGGTAGCTTGACTGAACTGTTGAAGAACAAGTTGTTGTCAGATCATGTAGTGTGTGACCCCCCTCTTGTGGATCATTTACGTAGTGTCGCGTAGTGTGAACACCACAGTGATTAAAAGACACAAAATCAAGTCATGTAGTGTGAACTGCACAGAGATCTGCCGATGTTTAAAATCCTGTAGTGTGAACTAGGCTTTAGTTACAGAGAAATGCGGAGGATTTGTTTTCTCCCATTCGCCGTGCGGTATCAAACATTGGATTAAAACTCAACTCTCAAGGCAACATGCAGGAAATGTTCCTGAATAAAAAGTGAAAGTGCTAAACTGCAGTTAAAGTCGACAAATCAATAATATATTAATTTACTGATGTCCATGTAAACACAGTCACTGTCTTTCTCCCCTGCGTCTGTGTTTGATTTGCCTCGCGCGTGCCCAAACGGAAACTCCCATTTTTGCAAATCCTTCCCTCTTTCCCTCCCCCGACACTCCCACCTAAATGGAGCTGGACACGCCCACTTTTCCTGACCTTTTCCAAACTAGAGGTGTGAAAACACCCTGCTGAGACAAGGGGTTTCATGGTAAATTTTGAAGTCCTTCCTCTTCACTCTCTGTTTCAAAGACGAAGGGCAAGGGGTACAAAAATAGAATTGGGAATAGGCCTTCAACTGTATATGAAAAACAATGAAACGGCTGTAACAAAGCAAATAAAAACAACACACCTGGCTGTGAATCACTGATCTATACCACACAATAGACACGGACACATTTCACTGACCCAAACAATAGATTTAAAAGGACAGATTTATTCCTTACAGATGTCCAAGTCTATAACACACCATAAACTGAACAGAGAAGCAACGTCACCGGGCATCTGGAAGAAAACAAGCTCCTGAATATATCACTCTTTCCCTCTCATCTAAGAAAAAAAAAGCTAGCTTCCTTCATCTAGTCAAGCTCATGAGAAGCACAGTATAATCAATTCACAGCCGAAAGCTTTGCATGTATAAAGGCGTTTGAACATGGGATGCAAACCACCATAAAAGTCCAATAAAAGTTGTATACAGGTTCCCTGCAGGGCCTTGAGATGGAAAACAGCATCTTTTTACACAGCAGCACATGTTCACCTGCGAATCTATATGCATGTTTATATATAAATATGTTTACAGACCGTGAGTGATGACCTGCTTTCTGTAATGCATACTTACAGACAATATGTCCAACACAAGCGCGTCTGGGGGATGGAGGATTGATTTATTCCTGGCCTTTTAGGAAAATTAACACGCACACACAACTGACATGCCATCACACTCTGGGATAGTGGCGTATGGCAGAGCATGTGCGTAAAATAATGGCCATGACAATGTGATGGCACTTATTCTGAAGCCGCTAGATTGCTATTGCTGTTTGATCTCCTGCTAACGTGCTAGAGAAGACGACAAGCAGAATCATAAACCACTGTAAAATATTGCCAAATCATTTTGTTTTGTTTTATTTCTGAAAACCTCAAATGCTGTACTGGGTTTTGTTTAAAGGGGACCTATCATGCAAAAATCACTTTTATAAGTGGTTTCAACACAGTTGTGAGGCACAAGTCTGTGAATATAACCAGCTTCTTATGGTAAAAATGTATTATTTTTATTATTTTCAATCACACTTAATTAAAACAGTCTGCAAAA
The DNA here is from genome assembly GCA_903798205.1 of Danio tinwini. NCBI lineage: Eukaryota > Metazoa > Chordata > Actinopteri > Cypriniformes > Danionidae > Danio > Danio tinwini. The sequence goes on along the minus strand of CAIGQZ010034999.1, from coordinate 11,634,304 downwards.
ACACTTTTATTGACATTCTCTCTTTGTACGTGTCATCGGAGGGGGAAAGTCCCGCCCACTAGTGATGATCTCTCCTCTCCCTCATTAGCATAGGACATTAGTCTTGTTTTTGAATCTGCCACTATGCTGACACACAGGCATTTGTAGCTCAATCTTGTTTGATTTTAAAGCGACAGTCACCAAAATGGCACAATTAGAATCAAAGTCTAGAGGCAGTTTCAAAGAGTTATAAAACATTATTTGTGTGGTATTTTGAGCTGAAACTTCACAGACACACACTAGGGACATCAGAAACGTATTTTACATCTTGTAAAAAGAGCGTAAAAGGTCCCCTTTAAGGCTGGGTATTGATTCATATGTTATGATTCAATATGATTCTGATTTACTAGCTCACAGTATGTTTGTAAACACAATTCTTGATTTGTTTGTTTTTTTTGTCCAACTTTTGTTGCATTTCCATGTTTTGACCAGCAGGTGTGCCTAGCATATGTTGTTTTGAAAACTTTGAAACAGTGAATCATTTTAACCCCCGGGGTGTTTTGGGGCCCTGGAGAAGTTTTGACCTGCACTGACATTTGTGTTGTTTTCAGTATCTTAAAAACATATTAATGGCTAAAGTGTGATAACACTGTAAACAGCACAAGCTGCGCTACAATAATACCTAAGCAGCATGTATGTATGTGTTTGTGTTTTTTGAGAAATGTTTATGCGTGGTTAGTGAAAAACAAACATTTTTAAGTCACTGAAACAAGTGTGTGAAACACATTAGGGTGTTGCTAGGTGGTTGCTAAAGCGTTGCCAGGCAGTTGCTAAGGTATTCTGAGTCATTGCTAGGCAGTTTCTAGCATAAATTAGCATGTTGTTAGCATTAATTAGCATTTTTCTAGCATGCTTCCAGTATGAATTAGCATTTTAGCTTGAATTTAATATGAATTAGCATGTTTGCTAGTATGTTTCCAGTATGGATTGGTATGTTTCCAGTATGGTTAAGTATATTGCTAATATGAATTAGTATGTTTTTGGTATGTCCAATGTAAAGTCAATGGCAGTTTTTATAATAGAAGTCTATGGAACAGTTGCTAGGGTGCCGTAAGTGGTTCGTAGGTGGCGGACTTTGTAGGTGGAAAAACTGAACGCTTCACTAGCGAGAAAACAGTTAAACAGAGCATCTGCAGCATGAGAGAATGAGCCTCCTCATTCTTTATTTTCACTTTCACTCTCGTGGATATAGAAACGTGTTGTATGCACACACATCCAGTAACCTATACATAATTAATTTAGTTTAAGCGCAAAGATTTGTTTCAAACAATTTCTAAATTCAGTTCTAATTACCAGCAAACGAATAAATTAACAATAATAACAAAGTGTGGTCAAAACACTGAGTTATTTCCAAATACACATGATATGCCCCATATGGTCCAAAACCTGACAGGTGGACAAATCCAAGCTTGTTTTTATTAGAACAAATATAAATATGCATATAATAAATAATACTGCTAAAAATAATAACATTATACAAAAGCAAATTGTCATGAATAAACTGAGAAAGCTCCCCGAGATGAAGAAGGCATGAAGGCAGTGGTTTTTATATTTATGTAGGCTAGAAAGTAATAATTTTTGTAATATTTTAATCCTTTAACTCTTTTTCATTTGTAAATATATTTGCGTATTGCTCTACATCCTGTGTGTATTAAGCAATGTTTAAGCGAGGCGCACAACTAACGTGCTCTGTGGTGGATTTTAGACCTCCTCTTAGCTGGTCTATTGCTCAGTCTATTCTGGTTTCTCAAAATAGCAATGCTCCAGCAATGCGCTTCAACACTTCCTTTTTAAGACCAGAATGCCTATGGGCGCACATATGAGCGCAAATGCATTTGCTATTTAAACAGCGTGTTGCAAAACGTCAAAATGACTATTGCCTCGAGCTGAAACTAGCAAACAACAATTGCGTCGCGCCTTGCGCCGCATTACGCCAGGTGTATGATAGGGCCCATAATCTTCAAACTAATGACTTCTATTAAAATTGTTGACAGAGGTTTTGTGATATTAGAATAACAGCTGAGCATTAATTAAATGCATATTTTCTGTGGAGCGATTGATTTTGAGGTAGCCTGTTTTTTTTTTTGACGGAAGAAAAAAACATTATTGGAAAAAACAGCCTATGCTGGCTCTTAAATTCGGTGTTACAGATTGTACCAATCACCTGAGGAAATTCCAGGAGTTTTCTGGGAGAAATGACAAAACGGGGTGGTTGGTCTGAAATACGGAAGACTCCCGGGAAAAAACGGGAATGTTGGCAGGTATGGTTTAGGTCACAATTCACAGTATTATGAAAGCCTTAACTAACACTACTGGCTTAGTAGCCAAACTACCAATTACCTTTGTATTAATTGTTAGTAATGTAAAAGTTGGGTTTAGGTTTTGGATAGGATTAGAGATGCAGAATAAGATCATACCTTATAACTACTAATGAACAGTTAATATATTAATAATTGCCAGGTAATAAACCAGAAGTAAATAGCATGAATTGTGACCTAAACTAAAGTGTTACCCAAACATGAACTAACAAGTAATTGAGGTAGCCATTATTCACACATGAACTCATGTTGTAGGTAATGCGATTAGCGCATACCTGCCAACACTCCCGTTTTTCCCGGGAGTCTCCCGTATTTTAGACCCACCTCCCGGTTTGTCATTTACATACAGCGATCTGATTGGCTGGAGCTTCCGTCGGCACTTGAAAAGTTGAGAAAGTCCAAACTTCTGCAGCAATCAACGCCACTGAATCGGCACCGACGGATCCACAATGCAGTTCAACAACGCCAGACGTCACCCATTCAAGGTGAATTGGAAGCGTTGAAGCTGACACCCCCTGTGAATGGGACGTAACACCGCCGGATTGCTGACAGACCAGGCACCCCTTCCAGTCACCCCCCCTAACACCCCTCCCCTCTCCTGGATTTTCAGAGACAAATGTTGGCAGGTATGGATTAGCGCACCCCTAACTTATCATTCGGCATAAGTAATGTTTAGTTTATATATTAGTGCATTATTGTTCCTGTATTGTTATTGTAAAGTGTTACCCTAAAGTGCATACACTCCGAGTTGTTTTGTAAGCTGAGAACAAACAGCCTTATTGCACTTGACGTTAATTTACTGCTTTACCTCAGTGTCCATTCACCCTTGAGAACAGCGGCCTCAGCTGTCCAAACCAGCCAGGATCTTCCAGCCTGCCCCATCTGTGCAGGGTCCCGGCAGTCCCCTCGCACCATTGTTCAGTATTAATAAGCTATTGATCCATGGAGACATACTTTTTTCAGCGTCTGGGTCTGCCAGTCGCTCCCTCTTAGCCCATCTGTATCGATGTGCAAGCTGCAAAAAGCGCCAGTAATGGATACTCTGAGGCAGCCGAAGCCCACAGGCATTGAAGGGACGGGGGGGTATTTTTGTGTTTTTGCTTCTCGTAAGCCTCTGTTTGGACAACTGCGACCCCCGGGGAGAAGAGGAAGAGCTGGCTGACATCAGAGCACTAGGTCGAGGAAGGAGGACACTCCCATTTACCCTGCTGCCTGACATGATGGATTATTTTAGTCCGGCACCTTCAGCCAAGCATCTCAGCCCTGTACAGTGGAAAGCATGCATGTATATCTTTAGGTTTAGTATTGGATGCAGTTCTATCCCTAAGTTTTTTTTTCTATGATGTCAGTACATCACTGTTACTAATTCTGGCACCAGCAAAGGCTTTGACACTCTAAATTAGTAGACGTAGATGTGTGGTAAAACATAGGCATCAAGATCATCGCTGTATAGCACATCATCATGCATCTTCATTATGAATGTTTTAGAGTAGACAGACAGAATGGATCACATCTATAATTCAAACACATAACATATAATAAGCTTGGCTACATTTGAGATAGCATACTTAGCAGAAATAATAAAGGTGTTAAAGGGTTCTAAAACGCATACCAGTAGTTCCGTAGCAAATTTTGTCCTTTATAACTTCAGTCTATGAAGTGAATGAATGACTGAATGAATGACTTACTGAATGCACAAGTGAATAAATAACCTAATGAATGAATGGACGAATGACCTACTGAATGTAT
>CAIGQZ010034999.1:11609821-11630188 GCA_903798205.1 Danio tinwini | reverse complement strand
AATGAGTGAACGAATGACCTACTGAATGTATGATCTGATGAATGAATTACCTAATGATTGAATGAACAAATGACCTACAGAATGAAGGCATTAATGGATGATTGAATGAGCGAATTATCTACTGAATGAATGAATTACTTGCTGAATGAATAAATCAATCAATGGACCTATTGTACAATGAATGAATGAATGAATGAATAAATGACCTAATGATTGAATGAACAAATGACCTACATAATGAAGGAATTAATAGATGATTGAATGAGTTAATGACCTACTGAATGAATGAATGACCTTCTGATTTAATCAATCAATCAATGGACCTATTTCATTATAAATGGCCTACTAAATGAATGAATAAACAAATAAATTTATGACCTACTGAATGCATGAGTAAATAAATAACCTAATAAATGAGTGAACAAATTACCTACTGGATGTATGATTTGATGAATGAATGACCTAATGATTGAATGAACAAATGACCTACAGAATTAAGGAATTAAGGGATAATCATGACTGAAAGAACGAATTGACCTACTGTATTATAAATGACTTACTAAATGAGTGAATAAATGACCTACTAAATGCATAAGTGAATAAATAGCCTAATGAATGAACAAATGACCTACTGAATGTATGATCTGATGAATGAATGACCTGATTGAATGAACAAATGACCCTACAGAATAAAGGAATTAATGGATGATTGAATGAGCGAATGACCTACTGAATAGATGAATTACCTGCTGAATGAATGGAATGACCTTCTGAATGACTCAATCAATCAATGGACCTATTGTTATATGAATGGCCTACTGAATGAACTAATGAATGGCCTACTGAATGCATGAGTAAGTAAATAACCCAATGAATGAGTGAACTTGATGTTTGATCTGATGAATGAATGACCTAATGATTATATGCAAAAATGACCTACAGAATGAAGGAATTAATGGAGGATCGAATAAGTGAAAGACCTACTGAATGAATAAATGAATGACCCACTGAATGCATATGTGAATAAATGACCTAATGAATGAATGACCTACTGAATGCTTATGTGAATAAATTACCTACTGAATGATTGAGCCAATGAATGAACGATTGAATAAATAAATTAGTAACCTGATGATTGAATGAATGAATAAATGAACAAGTTACCTACATAATTTTGGAACTGAATGTCCTACTGAATAAATGAATTATCTGCTGAATGAATCACTCATTCAATCAATTTACAAATGAGCCTACTGAACTAATGAATTGCCTACTAAATAAATGAAAGAAGCGACATATTGGCGCAGTAGGTAAGTAGTGCTTTTGCCTCACAGCAAGAAGGTCGCTGGTTCAAGCCTCGGCTGGGTCGGTTGGCATTTCTGTGTGGAGTTTGCATGTGTTAGCGTGGGTTTTCTCTGCGGGCTCCGGTTTCCCCCACAGTCCAAAGACATGCAGTACAGGTAAATTGAGTAGGCTAAGTTGCCCGTAGTGTATGAGTGTGAATGAGTGTGTGTGAATGTTTCCCAGAGATGGGTTGCAGCTGGAAGGGCATCCGCTGCGTAAAATTGTGCTGGATAAGTTGGCGGTTCATTCCGCTGTGGCGACCCCGGATTAATAAAGGGACTAAGCAGAAAAAAAGAAAATGAATAAATGATGTATGAATGAATGAATGAATGGCCTAATGAATGAATGAATGAATGAATGAATGAATAGTCTACTGAATGAATGAATGAATGAATGAATTAATTAATTAATTAATTAATTAATTAATTAATTAATTAATAAATGAAAGAATGAATGAATCTTCCACTTTAAACAAACGCATACATCTAAATGGTTTATTCATTAAATTGTAAAGACAGTGACTAGCTGCCAGCTTTTACCAGGTTTAGTGTAGTATTTTATCATTTATGACATGCATCCACAGGCCAAAAAAACAGCCTAAATACCAGCACAAAAATCTAGTTAAATAAAAAAGTTTTTTTTTTTCTGTTAATATCACAGAGACCTGGACAGATGGGTTTTTACAGATTTAATTGAATTCAAATAGACTATATAAATGCTTGTATGTTATCAGCACCTACCCATATAGAAGCCCTCTGAAGAAGGGCACTTCGAAGCCTCTTATGTGTTATCTGAACAATTTTTTCTTCTGCAAATGCATGCAAATTATCTGCTCATTCACTAAAATAATTTTACTTGGCAGTAGCTGTTTTACAACAGATTATTCTGTCTATAACAAAAGATTTCCTTCAGTTGGCTGAAAACTCCCAAGATGCAACAGAAGACCCGCCATGACATCTTAGAAAGCCAGCCAGTGAACCTTCAATGCTAACTTTGTCATCCATTAGTGGAACAAGACATCCAACATGAGACGAGCATTTGGACAGTTGGCAAACAGAATGCTGCGCCACCGAGCAAAACCTGTTTGCTGTCGTGTGCTCTAAACGCAGAAGGATTGCTCGCACATATGCAGGTGTGTGTGTGTGTGTGTGTGTGTGTGTGTGTGTGTGTGTGTGTGTGTGTGTGTGCGTTGCATGACGCTCGCATGGCTGGACTCAGGAGAGATGCTCCATTTGGCCACACAGGTGCTGACGCGGGGAACTGCTTGTGTGGTTGATTCCTGCAGCCCTACTGGGAGAACTGGAGAGCAGAGACACTGGTGGAAAGAATTCCTGCTTGCATTTTCTTTATTTGTCATATAAATCATACAACGAACATCCACAGCATAGTTATTTCATGCCTGCCACAGAGGAACTAAAGCACTCAGTCTGTTTACTTGACCATTAAAAACTGTGATCCCTTATGATTCATATAATGCAATTCGCTGTGAGTCATATATTTATATATGTGCCTTATGGCTCGCTTCCACTGACTGGTACAGTACGGTACGGTACGGGTCACCTTTATCAGACTTGCGTTTCCACTGCTAAAAGGGTACTAATGGTACTCTTTTGGTGGGCATGGTTTACGACAGAAAGTTTCAGTCAACGTCATTTTCGCTCAAGAAAATGTCTAAAGTAAAGCTGTACGGGTCGCTCACATATCATATGAGAAGCACTTCTCACAAAACAGATGCTTTACACACACAAATACTTCTGTGTAAATGTTTATTACAAATTTTACTATGAACATGAGTTGATTATAACTGCAGATCAATAACAGTGTGAAATAGCCTACTGTAACGTCTGCAATTATATAAAATAAATAAATAAATAAATGCAACAAATATGAACACATACAGACCCCTTAGAGTTATATGTTACCACTTACAGATAAACTACACACAGCATACATTTAGTCCTTATTTAGGTTCAAAACAGCAGGAAATAGAGCCCAGTCAGTGCAAACCTCTAGAGATTAAATGTGTCTGTAATCTTCAGCAGCACGTGTGGCCTCTTGTTAGAAAGTAATTCCAGCATTCTGAGTTCATAATAGTCCAAAAGGTGATGATAATAGTTAAACATGTTTGTTCACGTTTGCTGAAAAAATAATGTGCTCCTTTTTTTCCGGCTTCTCCTTTTGTTTTTTGGTGCGTCACTCTCACGTTTGTCAGTTTCTGACAGGATCAGGTTTCAAAAGCACGTCAATAATCATCAGCTCAAGAAGTTTGCTCAAATAAGGAAATGTGACAAGCGCAAGCAAGAAAACCCCTCGCGCTTCAGACTGGCTCATAAAAAACTATGGGACACAGGGTAAAATCTGCTCTTCTTTCGGCTTTGTGGCTGTTCATCAAGACAACGATAATGTTCATTTGAGCCCAAATCGAACAGGGCTCGTTATTATATGTATATATAGTCTCTTGGCTGTGTATGAAAACATGGCGGCTCCTTTGTTTTCATTCTGGCTTGTTGCGTGAGCTCGTGACATATCTCTGTAAACCAATAGCGTTAAGCTTCGCGTCTAGCTCCGCCTTTGGGACTCTTTTGGTACGCTTTCTCGTGTTTGGTACCCTTTCGAAAGGGTGCTGAATAAGTGGCATGGTACAGTTCGGTTCGGTACGCCTTTTGACAGTGGAAACGGCCATTTAAGCGTACCGACCCGTACCGTACCAGTCAGTGGAAACGAGCCTTTATTGTCCCACCAGCGACAATATACAGTCATATCGCACTGCTACTCATGTGATATTGCATTTATACAACAGTTTGACGGCATAATCGTGTTTATAATATAGAAAATCAAACACAGAGAGTCTAAAAATCCTATTGTATGAGAAACGACTTTCTTCCTCCATTTATTCACATCAGCAGCTAACGTCAGAACAGCAGAAAACTGTTGCTGATTCACCAATGTCACTTTACATTGTTAATATACATAATTTGTTTGGCTTCCCATCTTTTTCAGAATGAATTATGAAATACTTCTCACTTTTAAAGCCATCCACAATCTTGCTCCTCCATACCTTACTAGTCCACACCTTCTCAAACACTCAGGTCTTCTTCTTCCATTCACCTCACTGTTCCCTCGTCCGCCTTGTCACCATGGGGAGCAGATCCTTCAGCCACTCTGCTCCTCAGCTTTGGAATTCACTTCCACCTGATCTCCGTAATTTAGACTCTCTTTCACAATTTAAATCCAAACTCAAAACACATCCGTTTAGAACAGCTTATTCTCTTTAACCTGACTGCATTTTTTAAATTTGTATTGTATTCTATTGACTTTTATTGTGTTTTTATTTGAACTGATTGTTTTAGCTGTCCTGTACGGTGACCTTGAATGTCATGAAAGGCGCCTTTAAATAAAATGCATTATTATTATTATTATTATTATTATTATTATTATTATTATTATTGTTATTATTATTATTATTATTATTATTATTATTATTTACAGCTAGTATTTGAACGATTCTCTGCTGTAAAGTCTAGAGTGATGACAAAAAAGGTGATTTTGCTCACATTTTAGGATTATAAGGCTGAACAGCATGAAATGCCATCAGTGTAGAGACATTTCCCAGTATTTCTCTGTTGCAATTGGGAGATCACAATAATAAACCCCGAAAAAGCCAAAGCAAAGCCAACACTACCAGATTACTGTTGTGTTTGCGATAAGGAAAAGCGTTAAACACACACGTATTGCAGAATATTGCACGGCTATCAGCCAATCAGATTTGAGAACCAGCCAGAGCTGTTCCTGCTGACACAAATATCATTAAAACATGACATCAGCTAAATTTGTGATACATGTATATATAAAAAAAACTTGGCAGAAGAATGTGCGCAGCTGTAAGTAAACTTTAAACTTATTTAACTTTAATATTTAGAGTACCACTTCAAATAAATGTTTATTTATTCTGCTGAACATTGATTTTAGGAAAAATTCAAATGTTTTATAAATGAGACCCCAGTACATTTGTATGGTTTATAGTGAGTTTTCAGACATATTGGATTGTGATTTTGTAGTATTGAAGGCAACAAATTACCAGTAGAGAACCAGAGGGACCATTAAATTTCCATTTTAACCTGTGCAATTCTCATTATAACCATTAAAACAATTACAATGCAATTTTCTATTGTTTTTGTTCAAAAAAATTACTATGCATGTTTCTGACAATATATTTTTCTAATGTAACACTGTTTACAGCACTATTACCTGTAACAGGCTCATGCAAAAGAGAAAGCTCAATTATTTTCCATGAACTAGTTCTTTTAGAATGCAAAGTCACTTTAAGAATAGTTTTTTCATTTGGCGACCATCTTTGGGCACCTTTTGGGCATGCAAGTGCAAGCTCTTATGTCTTCTCTAAAACTGTTTGCCAAGTTTATGACTAAATTTCAAATTTGGAATCACCAATGAAATGTATGAATTTATAATCCCTAAGGGTTTATAAAATGAAGCTGCAGAAACTGTCATGAAAACACCAGTCTGGACCTAGCCCCTCCCCTAGAGAATCATCAACCTACAGTGATCAATGATTGGCTCATTTGCTAGAAGGCGTGGTTTCGTTTGCTAGAATGTCCATATTGCAAGGTTATTATAGTTAACGAAAACAAACGAAAAAACGAAAACTAGAATTGAAAAAACATTTTCGTTAACTGAAATAAAAATAAAAACAAACTAACTAAAACTGTATTGTGTACATACAAAATATACTTCAAAAATAACTGAAACTAATTAAAATTATAGCAAAAACATCCTTTGTTTTTGTCTTTGTAAATGTATTGAACTGTAAGCCTTTCAGAAATACATCTATTTACTTTGTGCTGCCAGGTGTTTGACCCATACAACACCTCAGAGTCTGTAATCCTGCTGCCATTCGCCAGATCAAGCTAGTTCTCCTCAAGTCATCCTCGCTATTGCTCCAGCAACAAAAACAGCTGGACATGACAGCAGCACAGTGATAACATTAAATACAACCCAAGCAGACACTTAAATGTATTGATTTAACACATTTGTGCTCAATGATGGGTTATATTTCTGTATTAGTCATCGCGAACGAATCATTCTTTTTAACCGGATCTTCTAAGTGAATCAGTTAAACTAAGTCACCGAACTGAACTGAATCATTTGAAACAATTCCCATCCCCAGTAACGTTTAGCACTTGTCCACAAAAAAAAAAAAAAAAAAACTTTACATGCCTGAAATTACGGGAGTTTTCCAGGAGAAATAACAAAATAGGAGGGTGGTGGGAGATGGGTCTGAAATACGGGAGACTCCTGGGAAAAACAGGAGTATTGGCAGGTATGATTTAACCTCAGAAGCAGCCGTGCACACATATTTTACTTAAAGGGCACCTATGGTGAAAAATCTACTTTTCAAGCTGTTTGGACAGATATGTGTGTAGGTATAGTATATAGACCGTCATATTGGGATGACATAAGCACACCCAGTGTTTTTTTTTTTTTCAATTTAACAACGTAAAAACGGTGGATTAATTGGAGCAGTTTTAAGATCGACCACGACTTGACGTAGGAGTGCGGTCCCCCCGCCCACCGAATTGATTGACAACTGCGTATTAACATGTCTCCGTAGTAACATGTATAATCATATCCACAAGACAGGATGTGCACAAAGCAACCGGGAATAAAAGATCTGTTCAGTTTAGGATCATCAATCATCATCAAATGTGATCAAGAGTGAGTTTTACAAGTTTAAAATGTTTTAAAACAGTGTATGTTGATGAATTAAAGGGATTTACTTCAGCTTTACTTCATCACCACAGCTGCGTGTCAGAACAATTATAAAAGACGCTTCAATCCTGGTTTGTGAACGTTAAATCAGGTTTATTTGTACATTAACATAACAGATATCCATACAGCAGTGGAGATTAACCTGTATCCTGTCACTTTGCGTGCAAAGACAGTGCAAAGCTAAACGCATGCGCGTGTGTGTCTGCGCTGTGTGTGTGTGTGTGTGTCTGTGTGTGTGCGTGAACTTTGTAACGACATTGTGTGTGACTCATCATTGCCACTCCACAAAAAATGCATCAAATAATCATTGGTAAAGGTCTTACTGTAGTATTTCTCACAAACGTTATGTGAGATCTGCGCCATGCGTTATGTCTGTGTCAGTTGTCTGAGGCAGCCTAGGGCGGAGACTGAGGCACGCTGACAGGCACGTGGGAACGGTGGGTGGGGAGGACTAGCCTTAAAGGCCCAGTACACAAAAACTGCAAAAATCTGTTAAGAGCTATAAAACACAAACTAGTGAAAGTTATAATAAATAATCTGATGGGTGTTTTGAGCTGAAACCTTACAGACACATTCTGGGGACACAAAAGAAAATATGGAAAAAGGGGTAACCTAGGCGCCCATTAAGGCTGCTATTTTGTGGCTTGTTGTATTTGAATTTGAGGATGGTTAGATGATAGTGGTAGAGGGTAGTGTTCTTGTGTCAAAAAAAAATCTAACTAAAAACTAAAACATACATTGAAACTAATAAAAACTAAACTAAAAATATAAAAACTAATAAAAAACTAGCAAATCTACCTCTAAAATCTAAATAGATCTAACTGAATTTGAAAACCTAAAACTAATGAAAAATCCCAAAACTATTATAACCTTGCCATAATATGCCATACTAATGACATGTCTGGTGTATTCCGTTGTCTTAGCAGATAGTTTGTTTCTGGCTTAAAAGACCATCAAGTTTGGATTATTCAGAAAAATAATTGAGTGTATTTCATTTGAAAATACTACTTCAGTCATTCTACATCAGAATTTTTCTTTGTATATATTTATTAAATTTACTAACAATCTTAATCAATCTTTTTTTTTTCATCCAGCATATTTAACCTTGTTAAAATATCCAATAAATGTAATGGCAGTGATAAAATAATCCAAACAACAATCTAACACTTATATCAGATATACAGTTTAATGGCCTGTGTATAATCAATGTTCAAGCATTAGACTAGTGTGAAGGCAAAGACACGCACACCCAAAAACTTTGGTTCCGACCTGTGCCTGCCAGGACGATGTGATGCATGGACGAACGTGTATACTCTCCAAGCGAATGCAGTCCATTTAATGTAATAATTTCAAGCATCGAAGCATCATTACCATAAAGGCAGATTGATTCACCGACATTCGGGAAATGCCAGCATTGCAAGCGAATAAAGTAACGCAGATGGACAGCCCATTAATTCCTTCATGCTCTCGCGTAAAAGCTGTTTTTTTACATGCTGGAAATTTACAGCACTGACAGACTAACTGGGGCGCATTCCTAATTTGTATCATCTCGTATTTGTTTTTGTTTTGCCGTCATCTTTATTCTTTACTGCAAATTACAGAGTGCCCTGGGTAATCTGGCAGGTCCACCGAATGTTGATGAGCCGCTGCCGGGATTTACAGTCCAAGCAAGTGCCAGGCCGGATGTTTATGATAATTGAGCCTGTTCTTTCTGCTTGGTCAATGCTCTGTTGTTTTTTTACCCCTCTCTCTCTCTCTCACACTTCCACTGATCTCGGGTTGGTATTCATGAAGCTACAAATTTAGACTCGTCGTCCCCACAACCTAATAAATCTCATCGTTTGGCACGGATTCATGAGCGTAAATAGGCGATTCGTATTCTGCTTATTTAAACTTGGTTTATTGGCCGCCTCTTGAAATGTTTTTAATATGCCATTTTATCACCGGCAGGAGTATGTTAGGGGACAAATTCTTATTGAGATCAAGGAAAAAAGGACTTTGCCTGAACTAATTGAACAGAAACTAGAAATGTGACATAAGGTCAGACGAAAGAAACTTGTTCATCGCAGTGTCGTCTTGTCTGAGGCCATATTTCAGAAGTGATATAATCCCATTAAAGCCATTGAGCAGGTTTAAAGGTAGACTAATCAAATGATTCAAAACTTTAGTCAAGGTTATGTGGCAATGTAAATTGAATTCGAAACTGTGCTCACGTCATGGTCATTTGGAAACCACTGAGTGTAAAGTTCACCCCTCCGCCGTGAGATTCCTGAAAGGCAAAGCTCAAAATGAACATAGTAGAAGCACTAGCTAGAGATTCTGAAGAATTGCAATTAACGACTAAATCTGATAAAGGTTTAGACTAGTCACTACCCAGCAGGCACAGGACGTCAACATAACATCAGATTGACGTCGTACCCCAATGTCATGGGATGTTGCATTATGTTTGGAATTAAAAATCGTGTTGACAATAGAACTCAACGTCAGGCCGACGTTAATGTCCAACGTCGGACTAACGTTGCAATTTGGTGACTTTCCAACGCAACCTAAAAACAACAAAATATCAGCGTCTAATGATGTTAAGGCTTGACGTTGTGTGGACGTCTATCAGATGTCGGATTTTGGTTGCCATACCTGAGGAATAAATGTCAGTATTTGACATCAATATGACGTTGGTTTAAGATGTTGGCTCAACGTTGGATTTTAGTCACTTTCCAACACAACTTAAAATCAACAAAATAACGTCATTCAACTTGATAAAAAAATATTTTAAGCAAAGCATACACTCAGTGCATCACTTAGCAATATGACGCATGATGCGCCCCACGCAGGTTTTTGCATCTCGTTTTTATATACTATAAACAGCAGCTACGCTAATTATTCTCTTTATTCTATATTTCCACCTGGGGATACTCATCCTGAGGCCCTCAGACTATGCAGCACCACTGATCCCAAGACCAGCGACGGGATGATCCCAAGGTCTTCATAATCCTGGACCAGGCTGTATCCTGAGCAGCTGCTCTGGTGGTCATGGTGGAGTGAGAGCTTGAGACTGATTCCTGTGACACTCCAAGGACAGACGAGTCTTTACTGAGGTCCAGCATCCTCCAGCCTCCGGACTGCAGCTCTGCACAAGACGTTTGGCCATAGGGGAAATGGTCGTGCCCAACTGAGCCTGGTTTCTCTCGAGGTTTTTAAATCTTCACTTCCACCAATTGGTGAAGTTTTAAACTCGCCACTGGCTTGCATGGTTCGGGATCTGTAGAGCTGCGCATCTATGTATTTGTTCTTCAGTGTTTGGACTTTGAGTAGTGATTATTAAACCACACTAAACTGAGCTAAACTGAACTGAACTTAAACTCTGAAAACTGAACCGACACTGTTTCAATTTACTATAATCTTCTATGTGAAGCTGCTTTAACACAATCTACATTGTATAAGCGCTATACAAATAAAGGTGAATTGAATTGAATTGAATTTCGCATCATTATTGGACGTCAAAAGAACATCGTTCTTAGATGCTGGCGACATAAATCTAACCTAATCATAATGTCTTAAGACATTGTGTGTCTGCTGGGTATAACAGTTAGAGATCTTTTAGCCATCAGAAAGTCTCCAAAAAATAGCACAAACCATAACTAGTCATTATCAGAAACTATTCTCAGATGTTTCTTGCTAAATTAATTTAATTGATTGTATTGAATATCTACTATATACATCCACTACACAGGTATATGGGGGGGGTGGTGTCTGGGGGTTAAGAAAGGGAACAGAGTGCATAAGGCCCTGGCAATTTAGGGGCCATGCGACGGCATCATTTCTAAAATTGAAACTTTCCCGCTCTACTTTTTCGCCGACCACAATACCCCCCCACCACCACCTGTTCTGCTCTTCACTTTCGCCGATCGATCATCCCCCCAACCACTACAACAGCCAAGACACCTCCCACCCCCAGACTCTTCACTTTCGCCGACGTTCGTTCTCAATTTATGATAACAGGGATCCACAAAAAAAAATGTGTGCATAGGGTCCAAAATTCCTGGCCATGCTCCATGAGAAAGTATTTTAGGCATCAGAATGATAACACATTTCAGCTTGATTTATTTTCCATGATTGTTTTAAAATGCATTTAGTTTGCTCAATCGTTAGAGCATGCAAATTTTAAATAGTAGTAGTAGTAATTAGAACAATGATTTGATGATCCCACAGCGATTGAATTACTGAAAGAGTTGCTACCTGTAGCTTTTCTCAATATTATAACTTATTTTTAATAATCCCACTTAAAAAAAATACATATAGACCATTTTCTAAATCTCTAAACCATTGTCTAAAAGCTGTTCTCCTTGCAAGATAATTATATCTATGAATAATTTTAGTCAGGTTTCAGGTCCCATCATAGTACAAAAAGTGCTCTTGTTAAATTACAAATGACCTGCTGCCTGCATCCGACCAAGGCTGTAGCTCATTATTAGATTTATTTGATCGTTGATGGCAGACGTACTAAAATTGTTTAAACCCTACCTGTCTGAACAGTGCCATTTTGTTAATTTAATCCATCTTAGGCCCCCTGTTGTTTTTGAAGTACTATGGTGTATATGCTGTCCCCTTACCAATATTAGCGGTTCTGTGAATAGCACTGTCACCTCTCAACAAGAAGGTTGTTGGTTCGAGCCCTAGCTGGGTCAGTTGGCATTTCTGCGTGGAGTTTGCATGTTCTCTCCGTGTTGACGTGCATTTCCTCCGGTAGCTCCGGTTTCCCCCACAGACATTGCTATAGGTGAATTGGGTAAAAAAAATTGGCCATAGTGTATGAGTGTGTGTGTGAATGTGAGTTTCCTAGTACTGGGTTGCAGCTGGAAGGGCATTCACTGTGTAAAAAGTATGCTGGATAATTTGTTGGTTCATTCCTCTGTGGCAACCCCTGATGAAAAAAGGGACTAAGCGAAGAAAAATGAATGAATGAATGGATAAATTACATTTGTAAGTTTAATCCATATATTACATTTTTGACCCATATTTTCGACCCCTTCCAGACAATATAAAATAAATAAAGTAATTTTTTTATTTTTAAAAGTTAAATTTTATGATTATAATTGTTAACACACTTATGTACACTTGATAAATCCAACTTAGGATCTAAGAAAGAACAAAATGCAAAAACTAAAACTCATTACAAATTATTTTCGATAAACTTTATTATTAATTTATATTAATCATCCGTATTGAACACTCATGAAGTTGTAATTAAGACTGTGCAACTGACTGTGAATGTTCCACACACAAATAACACACTGCAGCATATTTATAATCATCATTGATGGAAAGTTAAAAAATCTTGACTTATAGAGAATGCAGTTAAAACATCCATTATTATACATTGTTTGTATTATTATTATTATTATTATTATTAGTTGTAGTAGTAGTAGTAGTAGTAGTAGTATTAATAAATCATAATTTTATAGATGTAAAGTTTTAAAAATCTAGATTTTGACTTGACTGCGCTTGGTGTCATAATTATGACAGTGTGCAAATAAATCTAGTGTTTTAAAGGAAATGTAGTTAAAACATCCATTATTAAACATTGTTTATTAATAATAATAATAATAATAATAATAATAATAATAATAATAATAATAATATTAAAACATGTTCATTTGCACACATTTACCAGTACTCATGTGCGGCTGGAAGGGCATCCGTTCTGTAAAACATATGCCAGAGTAGTTGGTGGTTTATTCCTCTGTGATAAATCAGAGACTAATTCACCGAAGAAAAATTAACGAATGAAAATTTCAACCCCGGCTCATTCTGAAAACGTACTGCTATATACATTTCTGGAGAGTGCCAAATATGTCCCAGGAGCTACGTTTTTTTTTTTTTTTTTTTGCAGTTTTCGCGAATCCACCAGGGGCCGCTGTGTACACTTTTTCATATATCAAAATTATCTCGCGAGTGCCATCCGCGCCTGCTGTTCTTGCGTAAATTCACTAAAGGCCGATGTTGACTGACTGACCGACCTACCCTCCTCCTTCTTTAAACCCAACCAATAGTGTTTTTAAAAGCACCAACTTTCCTAAACCCAATTGATAGCTTTAAAAAGCAATCCAGAAAAAGAAAAACCCTTGCGGCCACCTCATTTTTACCACATTTTCAGATTTGACCACGTTCACCCTGTCATTTACTTGTTTATTATATTTTTTGTCTTCTGTTTTTGTCTTACCTGTTTTCAAGAGTTCACACTTAGCTCATGATTTATACATAGCTTGTTTGGCATGCTGTCCCGGGAGAGAGCCCTGAGCTCAAGGCATCCTCGGGCCCAGGGCTCCCCCCTTTCACATGGGGAGCTCAGGTCGATCTCAAACTCCTCTGCGGCTGAGGCCAAGGTGAACTTCTTGACAGTAGACATTAGAAAAAAAGATTTAGGCTTATTTTATCTTTAATATAGAGCATATTTGGATGGTGGGAGGAAACCGGGGATTCCGGGGGAAACCCACGCGGACACAGGAAGAATATGCAAAACTCTGCACAGAAATACCAGATGGCCCAGCAAGGACCTGACGCCATTGGTATTCTTGCTGTGAGGCAACAGTGCTAGTCACTGGGCCACCGTGCTGCCCAATCTGGATAAAGGTGGAAGGGGAGGAGGGGGGGTTTCTTCTAGATGAAGATAGTTGTAGAAAGGAAATCAGGGTGTATATGTATATATGAAAAGCCACGTAGCATTAGTTTTAAAGGCGAAATGCAGCCATACATACTTCTGGCTACATAATTTGCGATCTCCAGAAATGTATATAGGGCTATGTTTTCAGAACGAGCCTATGTTGGGAAATTTGCATGCATGGTTGTAGTTGCAGTTACATCCTCTACCACCAGAGGTTACAGGTCACGCTAACTAGTATAACCAGCTGGACCAAGACTAAAACCGATGCAAACCATTAGAAAAACATCTTTCTCAGTGTTCTCTCCTTGTCTGACCTTCCAGTTAAAAGCTGACCCGCTTCTTTCCCGCTCCACATCAGAGCTGAAGGGGGCTTTGACATTGCGTGTCTCTGAAACAAAAGCCGGCTCCTGTTACTATCAATGAAGCATAACCAAATCAATTCACAAACAGTCTTATCAGCAGCGAGGTTCGCTTTGCCTCCAGCTGATTAACCTCTACGCATTAACTCTTTGCATACTAAACTGTTTGGGCCACCAGAGCCGTAAAGCCAAGCTTCATTTGTTTTCTGACAGGAGGGTTTGAATGGCCTGAATCACACTGGAGAAGAACGAGATGTTCCTGGCAAGAACTGCACAGCGAATTCTGACACATCCTTTCTAAAATTGAGTTTTATTAACTGACAGTTTTTGCCATTAGAAAGAAATGCCAGAATTCGGAGAGACTGATGAAGAGAATAATAGATTTCTGATTTGTCGACTTCTCTGGTGCATATGTGGGAGAGCATTATCATCATTATTTTAGAATATAACTTTATCAAATGTTCTCTTTCTCGTGTAAAAAAAAAAAAAAGTAAAAAATTGACAGGTTGCTATCAAATATCACTCTCGCTGACGATGATGACTTAACTAAACATCCATCAAGACTTAGGCAGTATTCTAGTTTTTTTCTGAATTTAGTAATAAAAAGTTATTCAACTCAGGCTAATTCTGAAAACGTACCCCTATATACATTTCTGGAGAGCGCCAAATACATCCCAGGATCTACTTTTTTTGCAGTTTTTGTTTTCGCGAATCCATCAGAGGCCACTGGGTACACTCGCGAGTGCCATTCATGTTTGTTGTTCTCACGTAAATCCACTAGAGGCCGCTGTCGACTGACTGACTGACCCACCCTCCTCCTTCCCTAAACCCAATCAACAGTTTTTTCAAAAGCAATCGTTTTTCGCTGTACTCAAACCACGTCATTGTGGCCAACTCCTTTCTGCGTTTCAAGTCTTTCAATGTAAATGGCATGATACTGGACACACTGGTAACAGCGGAAAAGCCGTTCACATGGAGGTAATTGATCAGCTGATATGCGCAAAAAGAAACGTTCTTAGTATTCATTTTAAAGACAAAGTTGATGAGTTCTGTTTAAATACTCTAAATCCTGAGTGGAATTTGGGTAACACTTTATTTTGATGGTCTATTTGAGTATTAGTAGACTGTCTGCTTAATATCTGTTGATTCTGCTCCTTCAAGAGGCATTTAACTGACTATAAGCAACTTTGCAAGTACATGTCAACTTACTCTAACTCTAACCCCAACCCCAACAGTCTACTTATAATCTAATGAGAATTAGTTGGCATGTAGATGCAATGTAACTTAAATTCAACAAATGGACAATCAAAATAAAGTGACCAAATAAATTTGTGGACTTTGCAGGATGCTATCAAATATCACTCTCGCTGACGATAATGACTTAGCTAAACATCCATCAAGACATAGGCAGTATTCTAGCTTTTCTCTGAATTTAGTAATAGAAAGTTATTCAATCAAGGCTCATTCTTAAAACGTACCCCTATATACATTTCTGGAGAGCGCCAAATGCGTCCCAGGAGTTACTTTTTACAGTTTTGTTTTCGCGAATCCACCAGAGGCCACTGTGTACACTTTTTGAGATCTCAAATTTCTCTTGCGAGTGCCGATTGTGCCTGCTGTTCTCGTGTAAATCCACCAGAGGCCGCTGTCAACTGACTGACAGACTGAATGACTGATCGATCGACTGACCCACTCTCCCCCTTCCCTAAACCCAACCAATAGTGTTTTCAATAGCACCGATTGACCCGCCCACCCACTTCCCTAAACCCATCGAACAGTGTTTTAAAAAGAAATTCAAAAAAAGAAAAGCCCTCACCTGATTTTTACCACTTGTTTATTTTATTTTTTGGCTTCTGTTTTTGCCTTACTTGCTCCCTGGAACCGTTTGTTGCCGGACTCGAACCCCATCAGTCTACAATGATCGATGATTGGCTCCTTCATTCACCATATTAACGTTACACTTTCCCTCATTCAATACTATACGAGTTACATGTCTTGTGTATTTTATAGTCTTTGATACTGCTCATCACTGTCAATTCCGAAGCAGTGGACCAATCAGAAGAACTCAGAGGCGGGGCAAGCTTTTCAAACTTCAGAAGATAACGCAAACATTTCAAAGTAATGCAAGTCATGTCAAGACTTCATTTACAAGTAACAGTAACGTTACTGTAAAGGTAAGACCAGTGTGTGAATCCTGTGTGTGTGTGAAGGAGAGAGAGAGAGAGCGTGCAAATCTGCCTTGGTGCTGTTTGTTTGTTTGTAAATGAGAGAGTGCATCCGTTATGGTGCTGTGTATTCGCTTGTTATAGTTGTCTGTAGCATACAGCTGGGGGATTTTGGAAGGCATATTTTATACATTTCACATTCTTCTTTTGCCCAATATGTACCTGCCATGTGTATAGGAACAATGCTGACATGTCCATGTCAATGCTGACATATCCATGCTTTTATGACTTCTAGGCTGGATTACTGTAATGCTCTGTTCGCTGGTTGCCCAGCATCCTCTATTAACAAACTTCAGCTAGTACAAAATGCAGCTGCCAGAGTTCTGACCAGGTCTAGAAATCATGATCATATCACCGCAATGTTATCCTCCTTACACTGGCTGCCTGTTAAGTTTCGAATTGATTATAAAATATTGCTCCTTACCTATAAAGCTTTAAATAATCTAGCTGCTGTTTATCTAACCAACCTCCTCTCTCCCTACAATCCAACCCGCTCTTTAAGATCTCAAAACTCAGGGCTTTTAGTAGTACCTAGAATAGCAAAGTCGATTAAAGGAGGTCGAGCCTTCTCATTTATGGCCCCTAAACTCTGGAATAGCCTGATAATGTCCGAGACTCAAACACACTCT
Source organism: Danio tinwini (assembly GCA_903798205.1). NCBI lineage: Eukaryota > Metazoa > Chordata > Actinopteri > Cypriniformes > Danionidae > Danio > Danio tinwini. The sequence goes on along the minus strand of CAIGQZ010034999.1, from coordinate 11,613,183 downwards.
CGCAGTTCAAAACTAGATTAAAAACCTATCTTTTTAGCAAAGCATACACTCAGTGCATCACTTAGTGGTATGACGCATGATTGTGCCTTATGCAGGTTTTTGCATCTCGTTTATATACACTATGAAACTCTGAAAATCAAACTAACACTGTTTCAATTTACTTTAATCTTGAATGTGAAGCTGCTTTGACACAATCTACATTGTATAAACGCTATACAATTTAAGGTGAATTGAATTGAATTGAATATATGTAACACAATCAGTCGTTGGCAAATATATCAGGTGGATTTGTTTGTACATATGACTTTTTACTTTAAAAAAGTGTCAGTGCATCACCAGTCACAAACCTCACTGCACGTCTCTGGTGTGAACCCAGCATTAAAATGTTTATCAGCAAATCCCCATAGTACAACAGAGTTGAGTTGCATCCTAAAGCATAAAAAATGCATCCACAAACCATGGCAATATCAATTAGTCTGCATGTAGTGGAAGGTTTTCAGTCTGCTGCACTGTAAAGCTGATTCAAACGTTACACTACGTGGCCTACATTTCTTCAGCATGGCTGCCTGTGTTCTTCAGAAATCCTTTATGTCAAGTTGCTGTTGGACGTCTCCCAAACCCCTCAGGCTTATTGGTACTCTGTGTCTGCAGAACTAATAGAGGACAACCAAAGGTAACAAGGCATTCTGGAGCGGTGCTAAGTGCAGAGAATGTGGTCGCAGTGCTATGGGGGACTCTACTGTATAGGGTTGTTTAATTTACTACAACCAGCGAGGGCTGAAGTTATTTCTATTATCACCAATAAACGACAGACAGATTGGCTTCTAGAGCACTTAGACACAGTTAAAAAGAATTGTATTCAGAGCGATAAGGCCATTATAAAGAATTAGAAAAGTAGCTGTAGGCAAGACATTCTGGATCCTGCACTCTCAAAAATAAAGGTATGCGGGTCCATATTGGTACCTCAAAAATATATATTAGTATCTAAAAATTTAAAGAGGAACACTTTTGTACTTTTTAGGTACTAATATGTACCATTAAGGTATTAATGTGGACCTTTTAGGTACAAATTTGTACCTTTTGAAAAGGTAAAAGAAAATGAATGAATGAATGTTTAGTTTACAATACCTATAGTTTTGTTTTAGCAGTTGTTTTGTATTATATAACTCAATAATTAATGTTTATAAGTTTCTTTAAGCATATGCTTTTAAACGATGATTCGTGTTTTAATATGGAAATTGTTCATAAAATCACTTTACCTTTCCAGTAATATTTATTGTCATAGATATTGTAATAAAGAAGTTGTCCGACACTTATGTACCTTTTTTGTGAGAACAGTTGTGTATCTTCATTTCAATTGTACCATAAAAGATACAGAACCGTATCATAAGAGGACTTTTCTGTACCAAATAAGGTACAACTTTTACAAAGCTGCAAAATTGTTTCTTAAGGAACATTATGTGTACCACCGTGTAACTTTTTCTGCGAGTGTTAGGACAATTTTGAAAAACGTAAATGTCTAAAACTTGTATAACTATAACAATAGCAAGTGATGTTTAGTCCAAACTTGTATAACCATAACAATAACAAGTGATGTTTAGTCCAAATTCCACTCCAGATTTCTGGAGTCTATCAGACGTTGAATTTTGGTTGTCATACCTGACGAATAAATGTCAGTATTTGACATCGATATGATGTTGGTTTAAGACATTGACTCGACGTTGGATTTTGGTCACTTTCAACACAACCTAAAATCAACCAAATTTCACCGTCATCATTAGACATCAAAAGAACATTGTTCTTAGACGCTGTTGACCTATGGCTAACATAATATTAATGTCTTATGACATTGTGTCTGCTGGGTATAACCAGTCGAGATCTCTTAGCCATTACAAAGTCCCCAAAGATTAGCACAAACCATAATTCATTATCAGAAACTATTCTCAGATGTTTTTGCCAAATTAATTTAATTGATTGTATTGAATATCTACTATATACATCCACTATACAAAGGGAACATAGTGCATTGAACCCTGGCCATGCAACGGCATCATTTCTAAAATTGAAACTTTCCCGCTTTTCACTTTCGCCGACCACATCACCCAACCCCAAACCTCCCTCCTGCTCTGCTCTTCACTTTCTGATCTGCAAATGACCTACTCTTATCTTCCTGTTGTGGTTGCATTTCTCTGCTAGTGTTGTTGGACCTCAATGCTGCATTTGATACTTTTGATCATAACATTCTCCTACGGTATAGATGGGCTTGAAAATTAAGTTAGTATTATTGGCACAGGGTGTCACGGGGGCACAGCAAGCAGCATGAAGGTCGCTGGTTTGAGCGCCGACTGGATCAGTTGGCATTTCTGTGTGAAGTTTGCATATTCTCCATGTGTTTGCGTGGGTTTCTGGGTGCTCTGATTTCCCCCACGGTCCAAAGACATGCGCTATAGATGAATTCATTCATTTTCTTATTGGCTTAGTCCTTTTTTTTTTTATCTGTGGTCGCCATAGCGAAATGAACCGCCAACTTATCCAGCATATGTTTTGTGCAGCGGATGCCCCTCCAGCTGCAACTCATAACTGGCAAACACCCATACACACTCATACACTACGGACAATTTAGCCTACCCAGTTCACCTATAGCATGTCTTTGGACTTGTGAGGGAAACCGGAGCACCCAGAAAAAACCCACGCAAACACGGGGAGAACATGCAAACTGATCCAGAAATGGCAACTGACCCAGCCAATGCTCGAACCAGCGACCTTCTTGCTTTGAAGTGACAGCGCTACTCCTTGCGCCACTGCGCTGCCCACTTTAGATGTATCGAATAAGTTAAATTGGCCGTAGTGTATGTGTTTGAATGCAGGAATGTTTTCCAGTGATGGGTTGCGGCTGGAAGGGCAGCCACTACCTAAACACATATGCTGGATAAGTTGGTGGTTCATTCCACTGTGGCGACCCCAGATTAATAAAGGGACTAAGTCAAAAAGAAATTGAATTAATTAATTACTGGCACTGCATTGACTTGGTTCAGGTTTTACCTATCAAAACTTTATCAATAGGGTGACGCAGTGGCGCAGTAAGTAGTGCTGTCGCCTCACAGCAAGAAGGTCGCTGGTTCGAGCCTCGGCTTATCGATTAAAAGTACACTATAGGGTACCACAAGGCTCAGTTGGTAATTGACTCAGGTTTGTTGAATTATTAGATAATGGCGGAATCACCATTTGGGGTTTCAATGACCCATCGTCAGTTATTCCTGATATAAATTATTTGAAAATTGAGTCTGGTCAAGAGGAGTCTTCTCTCTCTCTCTTTCTCTCTCTCTCTCTCTCTCTCTCTCTCTCTCTCTCTCTCTCTCTCT
>CAIGQZ010034999.1:11592027-11603464 GCA_903798205.1 Danio tinwini | reverse complement strand
TATTTATTTATTTATGGCAACGTTTTCATTTAAAAATGAAAATTGCAAAAATAGCTTTAATAAACTATAGTAAACAATATTTCTGTTATAAGGTCTGGTTTTGTCGTGGCTGTACTTAAAAATTAAATTAATATAATCTTAATTCAAGTGATGAAAGATGTTGAAATTCTAACAGTAAACAGAGCTACTGTAAGGTCTCACCTGCTTAGTGTAAATGCTTGAAAATGATTTAGTTGAAAGTATCCATTAGAAACCTAAAAGTAATCAAATGTAATCAGTAACTTTACTTCATTCTTTTTTTTTTCGACTTAGTCCCTTTATTAATCCACGGTCGCCACAGTGGAATGAACCACCAACACATCCAGCACATGTTTTACGCAGCAGATGCCCTTCCAGCCACAACTCATCTCTGGGAAACATCCATACACACTCATTCACACACATACTGTACACTACGGACAATTTAGCCAACCCAATTCACCTATACCTCATGTCTTTGGACTGTGGGGGAAACCGGAGCACCCGGAGGAAACCCACACGAACGCAAGGAGAACATGCAAACTCCACACAGAAATGCTAACTGACCCAGCCGAGGAACCAGCGACCTTCTTGCTGTGAGGCGACAGCACTACCTACTGTGCCACTGCGTCGCCACCAGTTACTTTACTTTTATAAAGTAATTGAAAGGTACAATACTTATTACATTTTAAATAGAGTAATCTGTAATCGATTACATCTATTTACATGCTATTTTTTTAACACCTCTCTTTCAACTAACTTCCCAATTGCACAGACTTAAGAGCGTGCATATCATGAATGCTGGGTCTCGTTTGTTTTCTGATAATCTACTGCACCTACTGCGAACTTTTTTGCCATGCATCAAAAAAAAAAAAGCTAAAAACCTACATTATTCTGGTTAGTCACGTTGCACTGCTATTATTTTGGGCAATACTGTATGTATTGCTGCATTTCAACTTTAAAACGAACGCTACAGGGTGGTATAATGTTCCTTTTTCGCACTTACCAGTTGACCACTTGTCTCCATATGGACAGCTGTCCCGCTGTTGTAAGTCTGCCCAGTAGCTCGCCATGTACATTGGTGGACTTAAAACGCAGAAAGGAGTTCACCACGGCAACAAGGTTCGAGTCCGACAAAGAACGGTTCCAGTGTTATGTGTAATAATGTCTTATAATGTAGAGTTGCTTAATAAATAAATTAACTATTTGCTAATGCTTAACAACTGATTTATAGTTGCAGTTATTAAAAAGTGCTACTTAAAAAGTGAAAATCTAATTCGACACCTGTGTTTTACAGTGTGGAAGTGAATTAAATTGTGCCAAATACTGCGCTCAGTTTCCCTTTGCAGGTGTTTCAGAGCTTGCGCCACGCTAATGTTTGCTTCATCTCGGCAAAGTGAGTAGAGTGGTTTCAAAATGCAGTCTTGGATACCTTGATTCCACCCCCTCATTAGCTTAATTGGCCCCTTTTCATGCGCCTGTCTGCAAATTGTCAATTGAGACAACCTCTTAAAGATGTCATGATACTTAGCAAATTGCCTGTGATTCACAACTTGATTGTGCTATGATTATATTGTCAATGGACTCCGTGATTAGGATGGCGCTTGATTCAAGGTGGGAGCTAGTGTTTGTTGTCGTTATGCAATTATTTCTGAGCCACTCCTGTAATGTTTAATATGATCAGAATACAACTATTGATAATTCTGATGTTGAATTATTGTGTTTGAGACATGTGCTTGCAATCATTGACAACATTATTAGACCATTTTTTCTACTGGTAAAACCAGACATTTCCCTGCTGAAAAATCCAGCTTAAACCAGCCTAAGCTGGCTGGCTAGTTTTAGCTGGTCGTCCAGCCTGGTTTTAGAGGGGTTTTGACCATTTTCAGGCTGGTTTTTCAGCCATTTCCAGCCTGGTCTTAGCTGGTCAGGCTGGAAAATTACTAGCTTAAACCAGCTAAAACCAACTTGACCAGCCTGATTTACACTGGACATAGCTGGTTTTGGCTGGGCTCCCAGCCTGGCTAAGCTGGTCATCTCCCAGCCTGACCAACTAAGACCAGGCTGGAAATGGCTGGAAACCAAACCCCTCTAAAATCAGGTTCTTCGATCAGCTAAAACCAGCCAACCATCCTAGGCTCGTTTAAGCTTGATTTTTCAGCAGGGTTGTCATTATCAAATTCCCTCTAGCATTATATGCAATATTATATGGGCTAGAGTAGTTATACTGACACTGTAAAACATTTATTTTCATGCACAACACTCGCTGAGTGTTCGCTATGAAAGAAAAACATATTAAATGCATGTCACAATCATAACTCTAAAATGCAATATGATTATTTAAATGACGTGCACGCTTTCGGTTTCATGTTCACTGCTAAGTGCGATTCATACTTCCCGCGCGGCTCCCAAACGATCACTCTGTGCAACAAACTGAATGTTATTTATAACTTAATTACCTGTTAGTCACAGCCTATGCAGGTTCTGTTCACTAAGTAGACTTCATTCACAGGCGCGATCCCGCCCTCTCTGTAGAAAGTTCACTGTCACTTTAGGTCTTATGTGATTTTGCGGCCGCGAATACATTAAGACAGAAATGTTATTTTTGGGTGAATTATACTTTATAAACACAGTATGTGACTCTTTAACATCATTTGGAGGTGTCCATGTTGCTGAGTAACGTATGTAAACCAATGTAAAGACTTGTGCGGCCACCTTTGCTTCTCTACTTGAATGATTAGCATAATCGTAGAAATGCTGGATTAAGATCGTCTAGCGGGTCCACTCGAGATCGCGACCTTTTCAATTAATCGTGCAGATCTAATTTGGACTGTAGGGGGAACCAGAGCACTCAGAGGAAACCTACGCCATCACTGCAAAAAATGCTTTTCTTACTTGGATTTTTTGTCTTGTTTCTAGTCCAAATAGGCCTATCTAAAAGTGCTTATATCAAGAAGCATTTTAATTCTAGACAAGCAAAACATAGTGCTATTTTCAGAAATAATATGCCAATATTAAGTCAGTTTTTCCTTAAATTAAGCAAAATAATCTGCCAATGGGGTAAGCAAATTAATCTTGTTTTTCCTTTTGACATAAGATTATTCGGCTTAACCCATTGGCAGATTATTTTGCTTGTTTTAAGGAAAAACTAACTTTAATTTGGTATATTATTTCTTAAAACAAGACAACATGTTTTGCTTGTCTAGAAAAAGCTTCTTGATAAAAGAATGTTTAGATATTTGGAGTGTAAGTAAAAAAAGCATTTTTTGCAGTGAACACAGGGAGAACATGCAAACTCCACACAGAAATGCCAACTGGCCCAGCTGGGACTCGAATTAGCATCCTTCTTGCTGTGAGGCGACAGTGCTAACCAGTGCTAATGTTTTAGTTTTTATTTTTCAGTTGCATCACTATGAAAAATGTGTGGCATTATGTGTTAGCAGAGTAAGAATGAATGAAAATTTTGAAAGATAGATTCGTTCAGGTATCACCGACCCTCTTTGGCTGCAATTAATTCAGTGCAATGTCATTATGATGACTTAAAAGTTTAGTTAGTATGTTCACTGCATCCTGAGCGCTGCTTCCAGTAATAGCTTTCAGACATTATTGTGTCAGTCAGACCACATTTACTTCAAATCAAGCCTTTGTTTACACAAAGCAGCAGTTAAAATGCAGTACTTAATGAACCGGCCTCGGGTATTGCATTTTACAATGATCCATTTTACAACCAATTTCCATAAATGCTCATGTACACATAAATATCTCAGCCTCCAAATGTCAAAGAGGGTGTTTCGGTTCATTTTATTTCATTGATTTCTGGATGTTTGCATGTTTTCTAATCATTTCTCAAAATCACACCAAGCTGTGCCAACGTTTCTCAGTCAGCCTCCACTCTTAAAGGGATAGTTCACCCCAAAATTAATTTACGCATTATCTATTCAAACCTTTATGAGTTTTCATTCTGTTAAACACAAAATAACAACCCAGGATCATTACTGATATGTACCCAGGTCTACATTTCTGGGGACATCGAAATACGTAACTGGAGGTACGTCTGCTTGCAGTTTTTGTTTTCGCAAATCCACCAGAGGCTGCTGTGTAGCCTTTTTGATGATCCCAAATTTCTCTTACGCGTCCTCTACCCACATAAACCCACCAGAGGGCGTAATATACACAGCAGGCGGCATGGCCAGCTTGCTGTTGACTGACTGACTGACCCACCCACTTCTGTCTCTAAATTTATTTATTTATTTATTTTTGCTTTTGTTTTACCTGGTTTCTAGATCCGTTTTTCGACGAACACAAACCCCGTCGTCACTGTCACCTCCGCTTTCTGTCCCAAGTCCATTGGTGTATGAGGCGAGCTACTTTTAACATTTGAAAAGCCGTCCACATTGAGGGAATCAGTCAGCTGGTAGTGCTAAAAGGAACAGAAACCGTTGGCGTCTTTATACCGCCCCGTAGCGTTCATTTTAAAGACTAAATGCTTTCCATAGTTGATCGATTTCCATAATTGATTTTCTAAATGTTTGTTTTTAAATTGTTTCTTAAAATCACACCAAGCTTTGCCAACATTTCACAACAAGCCACAGTCAGTCCTTCACTTTTAAAGGGATAGTTTGCCCCAAAGTTAATTTACTTACTATTTATTCAAACCTTTATTAGTTATTTATTTTCTGTTGAACACAGCATAAATTATTTTGGATAATGTTTTAAACCTGTAACCATTGCTTTCAACCGAGGCTCATTATTAATATGTACCCCTATATATATTTATGGAGAGCTCGAAATATGTCCCAGGAGTTTCATTTTCTGTTTTCACGAATCCACTGCTGGGGCCGCTGTGTACACTTTTTCAGATCTTAAATTTCTCTCGAGTGCCATTTACGCCTGCTGTTCTCGCATAAATCCACCAGAAGCCGCTATTGACTGACTGACCGACCCAACCCACCAACCCCCTTCCCTAAACCGATAGTGTTTTCAAAAGCACCCATTGACCCGATCACTCCCTTCCCTAAACCCAATGGAAAGTGTTTTCAAAAGCAATCCAGAAAAAGAAAAGTCCTCGTGACTGCCTGATTTTTACCATGTTTTCAGATCTTACCATGTTCTCATCCTGTTATTTACTTGTTTATTTAACTTTTTTGCCTTTTAGTTTTACCTGCTTTCTGGAACCATTCTTCGCCAAACACAAACCTTGTCGTCGCGGTTAACTCCTCTCTGCGCCTCAAGTCCAATGACATACATGGTGAACCACTGGGCAAACTAGTAACAGAGGAAAAGCTGTCCACACGAAGGTAAGCAGTCAGCTGGTAAGCACAAAAAGAAACCATCATTTTTGAAGTTTTAAAGTGGTATGCAACCAAACGTAGCTTTGGGTACATAATTCGCGCTCTCCAGAAATGTATACGGGGCTATGTTTTCACAATGTGCCTGTGTTGATTGCTTTCCATATTTGGAAAAGCAAATACTATGGAAGTCAATGGGAACATCATTTCCAGCATTATTCAAAATATCTTATTTATATATAGATATATAAATAAAAAATAAAACTCAGACAAGTGAAGAGAGAATAAATGACAGATTTTTTCATTTTTGGGTGAACTGTCCCTTTAAGAGTGATCCTCATTTTCTTCACACACTCCAGCAGACATCACGCACACATCAAAAACAGCTCCTCAGCTGTGGAAACATCAGAGGAAAGCATGGCAGATCTCCTCATTTCTATGATTCCCACCAACATTCGCTTCTCTCCCCAGGAGTGTTCTGATTTATTTCCTTCTCTTCAAGGGATAAACCCTATTGTTGTTAAAGCTGATAGCTTTTAGTCAACCAGCTGTGACTCAAGGTGTTAAGAAGCCTACATAAGTCAAGTCAAGATAGCTTCACTGGGCCCAAAGACACTTTTACACCAGCTAACTATTAAAAAGAAACGCTTGCTAATGAAATCAGGGACTTTTTTCGAGAAGGCTTTGGTCATTAATGTGTGCTTTCGAACTAACGGGACAGTTGCTCTGTCTCAAAAACTTCCTCAATTAATTTAAGGTCCCATGCAGGGCTTAATATTAACTTTAATGATCACCAACCTCTGCGGCTAGTAGTTTTCCAACATTACTAGCCACTCACCATTTTCACTAGCCACAATTTTGTTATTGGGAAAATATTATTTATATGTATAAATTTGACTTTGACATGCTAAAATTACTTGATTTTAGACTTTGTGCTATGTCCACATGCCTCCTCATTCATTTCACTTTTTTGTGTCAATGTGCATGAGCAAATGGGCTGTGGTTTCATAGTGTCGCATTGCAATTTGTTTTTATTTAACAGGACTTTTAAAGGCTCAACACTAAGGATTTACCAAATATATCTCTGACCACACCAAAAATAAACTAATAATTATTTATTAGCCACAAATGTTAAATAATATATCAAAACATGCTAAATATATATATCTGTAAAAAAAACAATTACATTTAAAAATAAATAAATAATTATTGCCGTGTATCTAAAACTATGCACAGTAGCCTAGTCTGTTCACATCTGTCACATCCATAACGGAGAGACTTCACATCCGTAACGACACTTATTCCTCATAAATGTGAAAATATGAAATCAAATAAAACCAATCATTTTATAGAGAGCCAACTCATATCCTTTTGATTATCATTGTTTCTTTTGGGTTGTGCAGTTTAATTGACAGAATTTCTACAAAGTATGTTGTATTCTGTATACCCACAGACTTTTTTTTGTCGCATTCATAACGCATGTTTATTTTCCTCAAAACATGTTTACAGATTGATATTTTTCTTGTCACTTAACTCTGTGGTCAGTTGTTCTGGATAATATAAACAACAGTTTCAATATAATGTTAACATATACTTTCTATGTGAATTTATGTTTTGAGTTTTTACTGCAAAAGTCACATCCATAACGCTGGAATTGATCATACATATACATAATTATTATTATTATTGTTCTTTTTTTTTCCTAATTTTTTTTAAGGTAAGTGGTTGCACACAGTTTATATAGGCTGAATTTAAACAAAACAAACAAAGTAAAACATTACAAAATTTAATTTGTTTGTTTAAATTCAGTCCATATAAATTGTTTGCAACCACTTACCTTAAAAATGTAGAAATTCAATAATTTTTTTTTTCTGTGAACTTCCACTCAAAATGACAGAAAAAAATGGTCAATTCGCACTACAAAGTCTTATCTGTCAGCTTGATTGAAAGAACTGTAATTTCCCATTATGTTCTAGTTTTTACCTGTCAGTAAATAATACAAATCTTGTTTTCTTAATTCGATATTGTATCTCAAGAATACTTCTGACAGCCTCCTTACTGTCTGTTCCTCTTTCTGTTTCTTTATATTTCACTAAAAAGCACAACACACACTGAACAGCTGTGAACTGCTTGTTTGCTTTGTCTTTTTGTCTCTCTTTTCTGCGTTTATCTTGAGATGTACCTCTATTAAATCACTCATCACTTTTCCGGTTTCTTCTAATCCCTCTAAGTAGGTTTACTGGAAAGTTTCTAAAGCTAGGAAATACAATATTAATCTGTCAGAAAGAGGGAAAGCGCTTTGAATTTATCTGTCAGTGTTCCAGTTAATGAAGGAAAACTCTGGATTAATGCAACATACACGTGTTACATAACACAGACTTAAGGAGATAGTTCACTCAGAAATGAAAACTGACTGACTATGTACTCCCTCAAGTGGTTCCAAACTATTATAACTATACTGTATATATAAACTATCTAACTATTATTATGAGTATCTTTCTTCTGTTGAACACAAAAAAAGAGATGTTATGAAGAAGAAATAAATTCAGGCAGGTTTGAAACAAGTGTAAGGTGAATGAGTGAAGTTTATTTATAAACTAATTTCGAGAGGATCACGTGATTATGATTGAACACGGCTGGTCATGCATTAACCATGTATGACCAACCAATCAGACGATTTCTAACCCACTATAAAGAGCCAGGGTTTCTTACTACAGTCATCTTTGTTTGAAGAATCCCACCTTCCACCCCTACTCCTCCTCTTTTCCTTTCATAGGGCGGCACGGTGGCCCAGTGACTAGCCATGCGGCCTCACAGCAAGAACGTCACCGGTTCAAGTCCTTTAACAGACTGGCTGTCGTTTCTGAGTGAAGTTAGCATGTTCTTCCCGTGCTTGCGTGGGTTTCCCCCGGGTTCTCCGGTTTCCTCCCACGTTCCAAAAACATGCACAGCAAGTTAATTAAACAATCTAAATTTAGCACTAGTCAAACTTTTATCCATCAGCATATCTCTCCGTAGCAATTATTTTTTTCATCAACTCTTACAAAAGGGGGGAGTTCTCGAGATCTACCTGAGCTCAAAGCTCCCCTCTCGCCCTGCAAATGGGAGGGAGCCCAGGGCTCAAGGACCTTTTGAGCTCAGGGCTCTCTCCCGGGACAGCATGCCAAACTTGCTTATAATCAATCATCAGCTAAGTGTGAACTCTTGAAATGATTATAGCATTTTCATTTCTAGGTGAAATTCCCAGTACTGCACTCAAAAAAACGTTATTTGCTGTTTGTTCCCAGCAGGCACAGAATGTCAACATGACGTAAGATTGACGTTGTAGGGGAGAGCGGGGCACAAAGTAACACTTTTTGGTTTTGGTCAAATAATGAACTAAGTAATAGGGTTAGACAAACCATATTTTTTTACCAACAACACACAAGCCTCTCCTACAAATGAGCACTGGAATTATGATCGTCGGACCTGTGGTTTCTGTGCAGTATTGCCAAAAGTGCCAGGAGTAAAAATGTTACTATTTACCCCACCTGCAGGGCAAGTTGTAACAGATAGAAGATTAGTTGTAACATGCTTATAAAGGCAGATTTCACACAATTAATTTAAATTCACTTTACTTTAAATAGTAGCTATATTTCCTCAGTAATTGGCTCATTTCCTTATCTTATTCTACATAGCACAGTATGTTTATTTATTTTTGGTTTATTGGATAAACACATTTGAATCTATATACATTATTATCCATTTATCCATTATTATACAATGCATTTATTTGCATTATTAGCAATACAATATTTCTTTTCTATTAAAACTATATTTTCTATTAAAAAAGCATTTTTATTTTAAAAGTTCTCAACATTACACTCAAAATTCAAAACATTGTGTTAGTTTAATTGGTGTCCAACAGTGTGTGGCTTAATAGTAACACCCTGTTACAACTAACCCTGCTGTGTCATGTTTTTCTCAAAACTGGCTAGCAGTCACTGTGTGTTTTATACATCTTTCAAAATGGTTTTATCTGTTAGCCTAGAAGACGGTGATCACAGCAATATAAGGATTTAACCCCGCGTTACTTTGTGCCTCGCGCTCCCCTAGTCTAATGTTATGTGATGTTACATTTTGTTTGGAAATAAAAATTGGGTTGATGTCAAAACCCAACGTCAATGTCCATCATCAAACAGACGTTACGTTTTGGTTACGTTCCAACACAACCTAAAACAACAAAATATCAGCATCGAATGATGTTACAGTTGACATTGTGTGGACGTTACCAAAATGACGTCTATCAGACGTTGGATTTTGGTTGCCATACTTGACAAATAAATGTCAGTATTAGACATCAATATCATGTTGGTTTGTCCAAACTCGGTCCTGGAGGGCCGGTGTCCTGCATATTTTAGTTTCAACCCCAATTAAACACACCTGAACCAGCTAATCAAGCTCTTTCTAGGTATACTAAAAACTTCCAGGGAGGTGTGTTGAAGAAAGTTAGAGCTAAACCATGCAGGACACCGGCCCTCCAGGACCGAGTTTGGACACCCCTGCTTACGATGTTGGCTTGACGCTGCATTTTGGTCACTTTCCATGGACATTTGCAGCACAACCTAAAATCAACCAAATCAACCATCAAACTTCTAATGATGTTACAGTTGACATTGTGTGGATGTTACCACTATGATGTCTATCGGACGTTGGATTTTGTTTGCCATACCTGACGAATAAATGTCAGTATTTGACATCAATATGACATTGGCTTACGATGTTGGCTTGACGCTGGATTTCTGTCACTTACCAGCACAACCTAAAATCAAACAAATATCAACGTCTAATGATGTTACTGTTGACGTTGTGTGGACGTTATTAAAATGACGTCTATCTGACATTGGATTTTGTTTGCCATACCTGACGAATAAATGTCAGTATTTGACATCAATATGACATTGGCTTACGATGTTGGTTGATGCTGGATTTCTGTCACTTACCAGCACAACCTAAAATCAACCAAATATCAACGTCTAATGATGTTACTGTTGACGTTGTGTGGACGTTATCAAAATGACGTCTATCAGACATTGGATTTTGCTTGCCATACCTGACGAATAAATGTCAGGATTTGATATCAATATGATGTTGGTTTACGATGTTGGTTGATGCTGGATTTTGGTTACTTTCCAACAAAACCTAAAATCAACCAAACGTCAACGTCATTTGACATTGTTATTGGACAGCAAAATAACATTGTCCTTAGACAATGGCAATCTAAATCTAACCTAATATTAACTTCTTAAAGTCTGCTGGGTTCAAATTACTTATTTAAACTGAGGTGAAACAACACAATTTTTTGCAACAACTTAATTGTTTTATGTTCAACTCATTTACATTCGTAAAAAAAAAAATAAGCTAACCTTATTCCTTCATGTTAAAACATATGCCAGAGTAGTTGTCGGTTCATTCTGCTGTGGCGACCACTGATAAATCAGGGACTAAACTGAAAGAAAATGAATTAATGAATATTACTACACAGTAATATTTTACATATCAATAACATTCCCAATTGGCACATAACATCATAAGACATTCATATTAGAATAGATTTAGGTCAACAGCTTCTAAGAACAATGTCCTTTTGATGTCTAATAATGACGTTGATATTTGGTTGATTTTAGGTTGTGTTGGAAAGTGACCAAAATCCAACGTTTAGCCAACATCTTAAACCAACGTCATATTGACGTCAAATACTGACAATTATTCGTCAGGTATGGCAACCAAAATCCAACGTCTGATAGACTTCATAATGGTAGCGTTCACACAATGTCAACTGTAACATCATTAGACACTGATATTTTGTTATTTTTAGGTTGTGTTGGAAAGTGACCAAAATGCAACATCTGTCCAATATTGGACATTGACGTCAACCTGATTTTTATTTCCAAACAAAATGCAATGTCCCACGACGTTGAGGTACAATGTCAATTTGACATCATGTTGACGTCCTGTGCCTGCTGGGTTGCTACTAAAAGACATTTGCACTATTAGAATTTCTTTTGCTGCTTGAGGCAAAAAGATATTTTATTGTTAAAATCGCACCATAATAAATGTCAAGCAGCAAGCATCTGGTCAGCAAATATTGA
>CAIGQZ010034999.1:11542495-11554745 GCA_903798205.1 Danio tinwini | reverse complement strand
TGTGTGTGTGTGTGTGTGTGTGTGTGTGTGTGTGTGTGTGTGTGTGTTGAAGAGCCGCTGAGCTAACAGCTGACAGGCCGGGGAAACACGCTCACACACACTGGATTTCTGACGGCAGACACTTGAACTAGGAGAATGTTTTTCTCCCGCGCTTGAACCACATCTGACAGATTATAACGGCTTTAACACACACCTTACAAAGTTGTGTGTCACAAAAACACTCCGTAATCCACTTAAAACACTACTGAAACCCATTTTTCGGAGCGCAAATTACCAGTTGTAAACACTGTAAACAGAAGATCTAAACATTCTACCGGAAGACGCTGGTCGCTATGGCGCCCTCCATGCAGCAGCCAAGAATAAGGTCTATACTATGGTAATTACCATTAGCTCATGATAATTACTAATGATTCTACATTATGTAATGTAATTCATTAACAAAGAGTTGTAAATATATACACAATATAGTGCTCCTAAATATTTCCCTTTACTCTAAATTACTATAGTATTTTAAATGTTACACCTGATTTTATTGTATTTTTTGTTTTTGCTGTTATATACTTTGTTTCTGTTTAGTGTACAGCGTATTTAATACAGTAAATAACTGAACTGAACAATTCTGCCTCATATGATTCATTGATAGTTTTATTGATCACTAAGATATGATTGACTTGGATTTAAGTTGCTTCTATTTAAAAATGAAACTAGCTTAGATGTAGCTAATCTACTTTTGCCAAGTAGCTTTTAGCTTAGCTCGCTACATTTCCCAAGGGGTAGCTTTTAGTGTAGTTAAGCTTCATTTTAAGTAGAGTACCTTATAGCTTAGCTCACTACATTTTTCAAGTAGCTTGCCCGACGCTGCTTGGTTGTAACGAGTGGATATTTGAGTTACTGTTGTCTTTCTATCAGCTGGAACCAGTCTGGCCATTCTCCTCTGACCTCTGGCATCAACAAGGCATTTGCGCCCACAGAACTTCCGCTCACTGGATATTTTCTCTTTTTCAGACCATTCTCTGTAAACCCTAGAGATAGTTGTGCATGAAAATCCCAGTAGATCAGCAGTTTCTGAAATATTCAGACCAGCCGGTCTGGCATCATCAACCATGCCACGTTCAAAGTCACTTAAATCCCCTTTCTTCTCCATTCTGATGCTCGGTTTGAACTGCAGCAGATCGTCTTGACCATGTCTACATGCCTAAATGCATTGAGTTGCTGCCATGTGATAAGCTGATTAGAAATTTGCGTTAACAAGTAGTTGGACATGTGTACCTAATAAAGTGGCCGGTGAGGGTATAATTGTTTATCAGTTTACTTTAGCTAATATTACAGTATTTATTAACAGAGTTGTGAATACTATAATAATACAGTATATAGAGTATAATACACTTTATTACAGTGTATAGTGTTTACTATAGCCTAGTTTTTTGTTTTGTTTTTGTTTTTCATGTGAGTTTACCAGTGGGAGAAAGAAATAATCCTCATTCATTTACTAAGAGACTGTTCTGAGGTATTTAGGGAGAAGAGTTATTTCTTGCAAGCGTTTTAGTGCCTAATTAGCATGCATAATGAAGCTAGTTGATGCACCTTCTCGCATCTACATATGATTTTAATCTCACTTTTCTGATTTTTATTAATGAACTAGGGGGTAATTATGCACAATCAGGTGTTAGTTGCTAAGGAGTTGCTAAATGAGGACTAGATTATGTGCTCGACGACAAGCATTCTAATCCTTAAAGTGCAACTCGAGCAAACATCCACTTGAAAATTCACATTTGAGCTATTAAATATGACAGAAAAACAGCTTTTAGAGTAATTTTAGCAAAACCTTGTTTTAAAAAAGCACATTTTAGGGTTATAATGCTTTAAATTAATATATTTGACTGTGAACTGAATTTTATTGTTGATAATTGCATATTAATTGCAATTAAATTAAATGAAATTTTATTTTACATTTGATTTAAATGCAAATAGCTATAATTTAGAGTGGCACTTGAGTACTTTTAGATGCAATTTTAAAAACAGTAATATTAAAGCAGACCTATTATGCCCCTTTTTACAAGATGTAAAATAAGTCTCTGATGTCCCCAGAGTGTGTATGTGAAATTTCAGCTCAAAATACCACACAAATAATGTTGTATAACTCTTTGAAACTGCCCCTTTTAGGTTTTGATCCTAATCGTACCATTTTGGTGACTGTCCCTTTAAATTCAAATGAGATTGCGCTCTTTTTAAAAGAAGGCGGAGCCACAAACATGTATGTGTCAGCATAGTGGCAAATACAAAAAACAAGACTAAAGTCCTATGCTAATAAGGTAGAGATGATCACTAGTGGGCGGGGCTTTCCCCCTCTGATGTCACATACAAAGGGAGAATGTCAATCAAAGTGTTTCTGCATAAAAAATTTAATTAAGCAATTTTTATCATTAGAAGCTGGTTATAATCACAGGCTACTGCTACACAACTGTGTTTAAACCAGTGACTTTTGCATAATAGGTCCTCTTTAAAAGTTTCTGAAATGTGATGCAATAATCGTATAGTATCTATAGTCAAATTAAAATACTTTCAAGGGCACCTATGATGAAAATTCTCTGTTGGAAGCAGTTTGGACAGAATAGTGTGTAGGTATAGTGTGTCCACAGTAATAATAGGGTTATATAAAGCCAATAAGTCTCTTTTTTTCCTGACGTTTTCCTGATGTTAAAATAGGATTCAGATCCCTCCCATTTTGAGGCCGACCACAACGTGACGTAGGAGTGCGGTTTTCCCGCCCACCGAATTGATTGACAGCTGCGTATTAACATGTCTCCGTAGCAGAGGCTTTCAAAAGGGCGAACTGAAGAGCGGGGGGAGAGATTGCATAAAGAGTGTGTGTGTGTGGGGGGGGGGGGGGGGTCACTTAAGTTCATTTTGGAAGGGCACTTTATATCCCAGACTCAAAAAGGCATGTACACTGCACAGGTTAAGCCCTATGTGTGAACGTGCCTGCTCCGTAGTAACGTGTATAATCATATCAACAAGACAGGACGTGCGCAAAGCAACTGGAATTAAAGGGCACCTATGGTCAAAAATCTACTTTTCAAGCTGTTTAGACAGACATATGTGTAGGTATAGTATATAGACCGTCATATTGGGGTGATATAAACACACCCAGTCCTTTTTTTTTCAATTTAACAACATAAAAAACGGTATACCAATTGGAGCCGTTTTGAGACTGACCGCAACTTGACGTAGGAGTGTGGTCCCCCCGCCCACCAATATTGATTGACAGCTGCATATTAACATGTCTCCATAGTAACGTTTCATATTCACAAGACAGGACGTGCGCAAATCAACCCTAAATAAAAGGTCTGTTCAGTTTAGGATCATCAATCATCATCAAATGTGATCAAAAGTGAGTTTTACAAGTTTAAAACAGTGCATGTGTGTAATGAATTACAGTGATTTACTTCAGCTTTTCTTCATCACCACAGCCGCATGTCAGAACAATAATAAAAGACGCTTCAATCCCGGTTTGTGGACGTTAAATCAGGTTTATTTTGTACATTAACATAACAGATATTCATACAGCAGTGGAGATTAACCTGTATCCTGTCACATTTGCGTGCAAAGACAGTGTAAAGCTAAATGCGCGCGATGTATGTATGTGTGTGTGTGTCTGCGCTGTGTGTGTGTGTCTGTGTGTGTGTGTGATCTTTGTAACGACATCGTGTGTGACTCATCCTGCAGCTCCACACAACAAATGCACCAAATAATCATTGATAAAGTTTTAACTGTAGTTTTTGTCACAAACGTTACGTGAGATCAGCTTACTTCATGTCTGTCTGTTGTCTGAGGGAGCCGAGAGCGGAGACGGAGGCACGCGCGGCAGGCACGTGGAAACGGAGGGTGGGGAGGGCTAGCCTTAAAGGCGCAGTACACAAAAACAGTAAAAATCTATTGAGACCTATAAAACACCATCTAGTGAAAGCTATAATCAATAATCTGATGGGTGTTTTGAGCTGAAACTTTACAGACACATTCTAGGGACACAAAAGACTTATATTAAATCTGGAAAAAGGGGTAACCTAGGTGCCCTTTAAAAGATCTGTTTAGCTCTCTGTGATCATCAATCATCATCAAATGTGATCAGGAAGGAGTTTAACGATGCATTTTTGTAAAGAATCACAGCAATTTTACCGTCTTTATCACCACAGCCGCACGTCAGTACAATTGTAGAAGAAGACGCTTCAATCCCAGTTTGTTGACGTTAAATCAGGTTTATTTTGTACATGAACATAACGGATATCCATACAGCAGTGGAGATTAACGTGTATCCTCTCACATTTGTGTGCAAAAACAGTGCAAAGTTAAATGTGCGCGCTGTGTTTGTTTCTGTGTATGTGTATGAACTTTGTAATGACGTTGTGTGTGGCTTATTGCAGAAAGGTTTAAATTAACTCCACAACGAATACATCAAATAATCATTGGGAAAGTTCTTACGGTAGTATTTCTCACAAACGTTACGTGAGTTCTGCTTCCTTCATGTCTGTCCGTTATCTGACACAGCCGAGTCAATTCAGTGGATAGGGACATTGGGCGGGGATTAAACCAGCATTAAAGGCATAAGCCACAAAAACATGCTACATGGTTTTTCAGAAAATCCAATATTCTTAAAAGTCTAATAAATAATCTGATGGGTGATTTGAGCTGAAACTTTGCAGACACATTCTGGGGACACAAAAGACTTCTCTTAAATCTTAAAAAAAGAGGTTAAATAGGCGCCCTTTAATGAAATTTATAATAAAACTAGCATGCCATGCTTTAAAATAATTTTTAAATTACACAGAGTAGCGTTTTGACAAACCATATGGCTACACAAGCATGCCATGTCAACACTAGTGTCATGTGGACAAAAGTCTGAAATTATATTAAAGTACAAATAAAATCAAAACTAACCATATGATTTTGTTAGTTCACATTACTAGTTTTGTGGTAAACAAATTCAGATTACGTGTGTCTGAGGTGTTGGGCATGGCTAACATGCTTAACCACACCCCTCCAGCTGTCAGTTTTGTAATGTGAATTTTATATAGCGCATTTATAGTGCATGCACTCAAAGTGCTTCACAATCTCTCCACACCACCACCAGTGTGCAGCATCCACTTGGATGATGCGACAGCAGCCACAGGACAACGCCTTACCACACACCAACTATTGGTGGAGAGACGGTGATAGAGTCAATTCAGTGGATAGGGATGATTGGGAGGCCATGATGGGTAAGGGCCGATGGAGGGAATTTGGCAAGGACCCCAGGGCTACACCCCTACTCTTTACGAGAAGTGCCATGAGATTTTTTAATGACCACAGAGAATCAGGACCTTGATTTATCCAAAACACATCACTCACTGAAAGTATAGTGTCCCCTTCACTTTTACTGGGGCATTAGCCCCCTGCTGGCCTCACTAACACCACTTCCAACAGCAACCTAGTTTTCCTATGTGGTAATGTAACTTAAAGTGTATGTATATAGTGCATGCACCCAAAGTGCTTCACAATCAAGAAGGGGGTCTCTCCACACCACCACCAGTGTGCAGTGTCCACTTGGATGATGCGACGGCAGCCACAGGACATATGTGGAGTGGATCCAATTTAATGGATGTGGTCTCCCTGGATGTGGTCTTCCATTCTGGTACTGACCAGGCTCAGCCCTGCTTAGCTTCAGTGAGTAACCAGTCTTGGGCTGCAGGAGGACATGGCTGTATGCTTACACTACAAAATGGCATAGAATAGTGCATAAGTATGCGATTTGTGACACACTTTTAGACCTTCTGTCTGAGTTCTCCACTATAGGCTGATTAGTTTTACCAACATTGTAAACAAATCCTTAAAGTATGCCTCCACCAGTTAGAAATGGATATATTAACTACAATATTGCTTTCTCAATATTGTGCGACAAACATATGCAGCCGTAAAAGAGGTGAGCTGGCAATCCTGGGGCTGAGCATTTTGTTTGTTTTTTCGCAGCTATATCTATACAATATCCGATCGTCTCTGCGGGCTGTGGCATAATGTTACCCAAATGTATGCAGAGTGTTCTTGATGCATGGAGATGCTTGTGGCGCAGACGAGAGAAGGTAATTTCCGGCTCTAACAGGTATGACTGGCTCGCAGCCAAATGAGGACTCACTTCCAGCAGTCTGTGAACACGCTGGTACCGATACTCATCACTTTCTGCACAGGACACCCATTCCTGGATGCATAGAGTTCTGTTTCTGCTGGCAAGACCTGCTGGAGATGCTGCATCTATGTTTGCTTTAGTAGCCATATGTGTGTGTGTGTCAGAGAGAAATGGGGGAAATTTAGAGATTAGGTTATACAGTTTGGATAAATATGGAATGAGATCTTGTGTCAATTGAAAAGCTAAATTGGATGTAGTGTATGTGTGTGAATGTTAGAGTGTATGTGTGTACCAGTACTCGGTTGCAGCTGCAAGGGCATCCGCTGCATAAAACATATTCTGGATAAGTTGGCGGTTCAATCCGCTGTGGTGACCCCTGATTAACAAAGGGAATAAGCTAAAAAGAAAATGAATGAATTAGATCTTGTCAATTGAATACGCTAAATATGCTAAACTCTAGTGTGTGTGTGTGTGTGTGTGTGTGTGTGTGTGTGTGTGTGTGTGTGTGTGTGTGTGAATGTTAGAGTGTATGAGTGTTTCCCAGTACTGGGTTGCAGCTGCAAGGGTATCTGCTGCGTAAAACCTATGCTGGATAAGTTGGCGGTTCATTCCGCTGTGGCCACCCATGAAAAATAAATGGACTAAGCCAAAGTAAAATGAATATTATATTATATTATATTATATTATATTATATTATATTATATTATATTATATTATATTATATTATATTATATTATATAACTTTGTGTTTTTATCATTTATGTTATTACAGCTACAATGGTATTACCATTGACCTTTCAATTGTCTTAGAAGCCCTAAGGATTGTGTCCCAATCCACTTTTGCTATTTTAAGGATGGGAAAAACAGTCGTCATGCCAGGCGCATAATCTAAAAGGGTTGTCCTCATTCTCTTAATGTGCATTCGCTATTTACATGGCGGACTTTGTAAGCTTAAAAACTGAACACTTCACTGGCGCAGAAATGATTAAAAACCATCTACAGAACAAGCCTCTTCCTTTTGACAGTGGATTCTGGAAATGGTGGTAGACACACTCCACTAAAGACATCTATAACCAGTGCTTAATTTGTGAATTGCAAGGTCCCGGAACAGATCGGGGTAACGGATCCGGCATGTTACCTGAGGATGGAGGGGTGTCGCAGACAAAAGTGAGCGGGACGTGGTGTCACGGACGACAGTGAAGAGGGTTGGGGAGTCGCGGAAGAAAGGAAAAGCAAACAGCGGACGGGGGAGAAGGGAGGTTGAGGAGGGGGATCAGTAAAATGAACAAAGGCACAAATTAAGCCCTGTCTATTACATATTTAATTTCGAAATATCGTTTAAGCACAAAGATTTATTTCAAAACTACTTCTAAATTTAGTTCTAATTTTCAGCAAGCAAATAAATACAAAATAAATACAAGCAAATAAATACAACGAGTTATATCCAAACACACTTCCTATTCCTATGCCCCTATATAATGGACAGGTAGATGAATCAAAACAAAAGATGCTAAATATATATATATATATATATATATATAATAAATACTACAAATAATATTAACACTAAACAAATGTAAATTGCTGTGAATAAACTGGCTACAACAGAGCCAGATTCCACCAAAGCCCCCTGAGGTAAGTAGTATTTTTTTAGATTTATGTAAACAATAATAATTCATTCAGCTTAGTCCCTTTATTAATCAGGAGTCACCACAGCTGAATGAACTGCCAATTTATCCAGCATATGTTTTAATATTTTTTACATTTTAATTCTTAAATTTTTCATATTTAAAGATATTTGTGTACTGCTGTACACCCCTGTGTGTGTAATAAGCAATGAGTATGTGCGTTTAGGACGTACTTAGATGCATAACACTAAAACGCTCTTTAAATAACAAATAAAAACTCTGCACCATTGACTTTAAACCAGTGTTTAGTTGGTCAATAACACTGTCTATTTCATGTCCAAACAGACACACACAATTTTACAAACTGAGTTTTCCCCACTTTCATTTTCTAAAAAACTCTGTCAACGTGAAAATGGCAAAACGCACTGTAATAATGCATGTTAAGGGCACGCCAAACCAACAGGCGGAGATAATGACACTTTTATGCAGATTTC
Organism: Danio tinwini; assembly: GCA_903798205.1. Taxonomy (NCBI): domain Eukaryota; kingdom Metazoa; phylum Chordata; class Actinopteri; order Cypriniformes; family Danionidae; genus Danio; species Danio tinwini. The sequence continues at coordinate 11,546,466 of CAIGQZ010034999.1, read as the reverse complement.
ACACCAAACAGGACTTGATTTCACAAGAAAATTTAATAGAAGTTAATGCAAACACACTCTAAAAAATGCAGGGTTCCACACAATTCATTCATGTTGTCCCAACACAAATTAAGTTAACAACACTTTTAACAAACTTATGTGGATTGAACATAAAAAAATTAAGTTGTCCTAATAAAATCTCAAGAATTGTGTTGTTTCAGCTCATTTTGAATAAGTAGTTTGAACGAGAGAAAAAAAAAATTTGAGTGCATGAGAACAGAGGCTGATTGCCGTCCTATGGTGCAAATGACCCGAAATATGCAATGTGTTTGCCGTGAACGTTGCGGAATTTGCCTCATTTGCATCTTCTGTTTTTGGTGTGAACCCAGCCGTGTTTAAAAGAGAAAACAGCGCACACACTAATGTCATGAAGCAAAAACTCTAGTAGTAGCGTCCACAGGACCACACTGTACCCAGAGTCTCGGAAAATCTTCACCCTGGCCAGAATTTTTTTAGAAAGTTTTGGTTTTGGTCACCCAATACTCACCCAAGGAGCAGTGGATAGCACATTAAGAAGGTGGCTGGTTCGAGACATGGCTAGTTCAGTTGGCATTTCTGTGTGGAGTTTACATGTTCTCCCCGTGTTTGCGTAGGTTTCCTTCGGGTGCTCCGGTTTCCCCCACAGTCCAAACACATGTGGTACAGGTGAATTGGGTAAGCTTAATCGTCTATAGTGTATGTGTGTGAATGAGTGTGGGTGTTATCCAATGATGGGTTGCGGCTGGAAGGGCATCCGCTGTGTAAAACATATGCTGGATAAGTTGGCCGTTCATTCCGCTGTGGAGACCCCAGATTAATAAAGGGACTAAGCCGAAAAGAAAATTAATGAATAAATACTCACCCAATTTGTGAGGACAAACAACCAAACCACGTATAAAAAAAGGAAAAAAAAAACTGTGTTTGTGTGGACAGGGCCTCAGGTGCCTCAAAAAAGCCTCAAATGTGCTTTAACACACCTCCTGTTCAGACCATGAGCACACAAATGGGTGCAAATGCATTTGCTATTTAAACAACATGACGCAAAACATGAAAACAATACCTGTGCCAGGCTGAAACTAGTAAAATACTAATACACTCATTGGGCTAGATGTATGATAGGGCCCTAAATGTAAAGTTCTGTTCGTTTTTCCAGAAATTATGAGAAAGGCGGCATGGTGGCTCAGTGGTTAGCACTGTTGACACACAGCAAGAAGGTTGCTGGCTCGAGTCCCGGCTGGGCCAGTTGGTATTTATGTTCTGAGTTTGCATGTTCTCCCTGTGTTGGTGTGGGTTTCCTCCGGGTGCCCCGGTTTCCCTCACAGTCCAAACACATGCGCTATACAGTAGGTAAATTGATGAACTAAATTAGCCATAGTGTATGAGTGTCTGTGTGTGAATGAGAGAGTGTATGGGTGTTTTCCAGTACTGGGTTTTGACTGGAAGGGCATCCGCTGTGTAAAATATATGCTGGAATAGTTGGCGGTTCATTCCGCTGTGGAAACCCCTGAAAAATAAGGGACTAAGCTGAAGGAAAAAGAATGATGAGAGAAACTCATACTCACTGGCTTCTCTTTGGCAATAAACAGGGATTAGTGTGCGTGATTGGCGAAGGAAGGAATGAGATGTTGCCGTGTGTGGAGAAAGTTTGCCCAGGGGTGAAACGGTTTGCCCAGGAAGAACCATATCGTGTATATATATATATATATATTTATATAAAATTTATTTTTCCACCTCTAAATCCATTAGTAACATCATTTCCTCCGCCAGGACTGTGCTCCCCTTGATAGCATCCGCCATCTATTTTATTTTATTCTTATTTTCAATTTTGCGGATGGGAAAGGTCAGGATTAGTTATCGACAGGTGCTCAGTGAGCAGTGGCAGAAACACAGGACGGGGGGGCGTTCCGAACCCATTTTCATCACCGCTGGCCAGGCCAGTGCATGCGTAAAGGGGTCTGCAAGTTTGAAGTTAAGGTGGGTTTTACATGTCTTGAGTTCAGACCCCCTTATTGCGGAGCTGTAATAAATGGTGACAAGCTGATAACAAACATCCCTCACAATCCCATCTGTTATTGAAGACATATTGTTGAAAGGTAATTTTGTTTTGTTATGCATAGCTTACGTGCAACGAGAGAATACTAATGAACTCGTGTGATAACATTTTTTATTAAAAGAAATATTCATTTATTTTCCTTCAGCTTAGTCCCTTTATTTATCAGGGGTTGACACAGTGGAATGAACCTCCAACTTATCCAGCATATGTTTTACACAGCGGATGCCCTTCCAGCTGCAACCCAACACTGGGAAACACCTATACACACTCTAACATTCACACTCATACACTACGACCAATTTAGCATATTCAATTCACCTATAGCACATGTCTTTGGACTGTGGGGGAAACAGAAATACCAACATTGGGACTCGAACCAGCAACCTTCTTGCTGTTAGGTGACAGTGCTAACCACTGAGCCACCACACCACCCTAAAAAGAATTATAATTTATATTTATTTTTTAATATCTGTGTTTTCCAGAACGGTGCTGGGTTGCATCTGGCATACTCTGCATTAAAAAAAACATGCCAGATTAGATGGTGGTTCATTGCACTGTGGCGACCCCAGCATTAATCTGATACCAGAGTATAATGTGTAAATTATGCACACAAAAAAAAAAAACATGTGGAAAGTCGAGTGCTAGGAAGTCAACACTGGGATGGCGATGGTTTTATTGACTGCACGCCACACGAACACTTACATACACAATTACATCTGCTGGCCAATTGTGAAAGCCGTTCCAAATCGAACAGATTTGTGTTTTCACAACCCAAACTAGGAACTTGGAAGACGTCTCATCGTTCAACTGTGCGTGGAAATCTGTTGGAACAGAGAGCGCGGTGTCCTCGCTGTCTTTGGATGCCTTTAAAGCATGAGGGGAGCGAGGAAACAGATTGGTAGCCTTAGGTATGTGAAGGCAGGCCCATTCCCCTTGAGAGATGGATTAAGCAAGAGAGAAAATGAATTATTGCACTTTAAATAGCCTTTTGGCTTTCTTTGTCCCGTCCTATTTCATTTTCCAAATGATGGCTGGACTTGAATGATATACAGCTCAACTTTCCCTGCTTCTATCAGCCATGCTATGCTTTATTATAAGTTTACTTCAAGTGTTATTAGTTTTTTGCTATAGACCATTTTGAGGGATGTAAACAAAAACAATGGATCCAATATATCTATCATTTTACATTTTTAATTTTTATAGCTTTTGAGAATGCAAAAAAGAGCCATATATTGATAAATAACGTTATGATAGCTGTTTTAACATTAAGATATGATTGAGTTGCCTCTTGTTACAGTTATGAAATAGTTTGATAACAAGAAGGAAATGTTCATGGGCCCATGATATGACTATATATGGTCTATATTACAGTCAACAATATATGAGAGAAAGAAAAGACATCTAATTTATTCAAACTGGCAATTTCTGTCTTCATATTTCAAGTAATTGTTTACACTTATATATCACGTTTTAGTTTGATTTAATCAGATTGAAAAACAAAGTAACAAAAGCTGTAAATCTTAAATACTTAATCTTAAGGTGCTTATAAAAAACAGAATTATTATATACAGTTGAAGTCAGAATTATTGGCCCCCCTTTGATTTTTTTTCTTTTTTAATTATTCACAAATTATGTTAAACAGAGCAAGGAAATTTTTACAGTATGTCAGAAAATATTTTTTCTTCTGGAGAAAGCCTTGTTTGTTTTATTTCGGCTAGAATAAAAGCAGTTTTCAATAAAAAAATTATTAGCCCCTTTAAGCATTTTTTTGATAGTCTACAGAACAAACCATCGTTATACAATAACTTGCTTAATTACCCTAACCTGCCTAGTTAACCTAATTAAGTTAAGCCTTTAAATGTCACTTTAAGCTGTATAGAAGTGTCTTGATAAATATCTA
>CAIGQZ010034999.1:11513143-11528578 GCA_903798205.1 Danio tinwini | reverse complement strand
TATATATATATATATATATATATATATATATATATATATATATATTACAGTTATAAATAGAACATATGTTTAGGTATATATATTTACAAGTGCCACTAATTTCTTAGGACATTTCAAATGAAACAATAAAAATTTCTTTTTTTTCAGGCCCCATTTTTTCATGAAAGACCATAAATATTAGCTTCAAATCAAATAGCGCTTGTAAAGGGAACTAGTCCAGCATCTGGTTGAGACTTCATGAATATCCGTTATCACAGCCCACCTGTGTTAAATTGGCAGTAATTTGGAAAAAGGACACAGCTTGGAGGCGACGCCGGGTCGTTCCGCCCCCGCAGACAAGGCCTGTCCAAAAGTAAGCAGCGGACAGCATTGATTGTCTCCTTATTACCACCGTGCCATTTTGCATAAGCAGCACAACGCGCTGATGGAAACAAGTGTGGCTTCAGGTGTGAAGCAGACATCCAGAAAATGAGTTGCCCTCTCTCTCTTTCTCTTTCTCACGGCACATAAAGGCAGCTTTCGAGCCAAAATGTCAGCCGTGTCAAGGAGCCCGAAGCAGCCAGCGTGACCGAAGGCGGCCCGCAAACTGACCTTGTGTCCACTGATGTACTCACTAACCTTTGCTTCAGAGAGCAATGAATGTTCTGGACCATCCTGGAAGAAATGTAGAAGAAGGAACCAAAAGATCTCCTGATGCAAAAACAAACATTCAGTGTAGGGCTGGGTGATTTAATGGAGGCAAAGTGTCTGAATGCAGACATGACACAATCTCAGATGCAAGCTGAACTGCATGCAGTGCTTTTAATGAGCACACCTAACCCTGCCCCTAACCCTACTGTAAGTGTCATTTACACTATTATGTTATCCAGTAACATTAAGCATGATGTCATAACAAATGATGTCATCTTCTGTGGTAAACTCTGCGATACGCCTTTATTCAAATGTGGTTTCAACCATTTTTAATGCTATTCTTTAAAGTCAGCTTAATCTTAGATGGCCAATGGGTAAGTATTTGTTTAGTGGGTGCACTGTTCCTTTTAAGGGCATATTAACCAGAATTAACTGAGACATTTCTCAGTATCTAGATGCACCAGCTAAAAAGGAATATTGAGTAGGGGGCGTGGCTTTCTTTTTGCACATCATTTACTTATGCACATCATTTACTCACATCATTTACTCTCATTTACACTCAGACTAACCGTAAGAGGGGCGCAGTTAAAAAATATTGTTTTTGAAGCCATCAACAGAGAAGGACTCTACAGAGAAGCCACTCCAAAGACAGAAGCAAATGGTCAGACTTTGAATGAATTTTGAATGACCAAAACAAACATTTAAAATGGAACAATTGTTCGGCTAGGGAATAACAATGTGCACTAGTAAAGTAAACATTGTACATTTTGATTTCACACAGGCTTTAAGGTCGGCATGAAACAGAAGTTTGTCCTTTTTCCTTCTATTGTGACATCCACTTGAAATGGTCCTAAAATTAGAAAAAAAATGCAGGCTGGTGTATGATTTCATCTTTTGGGAACTGATTAGATAGTTGGAAGATTAGCTGTTGCTAACGAAATTAAAGAAAATTGATGAATGGATGAGGGCAGAGCAAAAAGCAGTACTGATATGCCCGCCCAAAATGACTAATAGCTCCACCCTAAAGTACTGATAACACCACCCTAAAGCAATCATAGCTCCACCCTAAAATACTGATAGCCCCACCTAAAATGGCTGATAACTCTGCCCTAAATTACTGATAGCCCTCTCCTAAATGACTGATAGCTCCGCCCTAATGTACCGATAGCCCTGTCCTAAATGACTGATAGCTATGCTCTAAAGTACTGATAGCCCCACCCAAAATGACTGATAGCTCTGCCCTAAAGTACTGATAGCCCTGTCCTAAATGACTGATAGCTCCGCCCTAATGTACTGATAGCCCTGTCCTAAATGACTGATAGCTCTGCCCTAAAGTACTGATAGCCCCGCCCTAAATGACTGATAACTCCGCCGTAAAGTACTGATAGCCCCACCCTAAATGACTGATAGCTCTGCCCTAAAGTACTGATAGCCCCACCTTAAATGACTGATAGCTCTGCCCTAAATGACTGATAGCTCTGCCCTAAATTACTGATAGCCCCGCCCTAAATGACTGATAGCTCTGCCCTAAATGACTGATAGCTCCGCCCTAAAGTACTGATAGCCCTGTCCTAAATAACTGATAGCTCCGCCCTAAACTACTCATAACCTCGCTCTAAATCTCTGATAGCTCTGACCTAAAGTACTGATAGATCCGCTCTAAATGACTGATAGCTCCGCCCTAAAATACTGATTGCCCTGTCCTAAATAACTGATAGCTCTGCCCTAAACTACTCATAACCCGCCCTAAATGACTTATAGCTCCGGCCTAAAGTACTGATAGATCCGCTCTAAATGACTGATAGCTTCGCCCTAAAGTACTGATAGCCCTGTCCTAAATAACTGATAGCTCCGCCCTAAACTACTCATAACCTCGCCCTAAATGACTGATAGCTCTGGCCTAAAGTACTGATAGATCCGCTTTAAATGACTGATAGCTCCGCCCTAAAGTACTAATAGCCCTGTCCTAAATAACTGATAGCTCCGCCCTAAACTACTCATAACCCCGCCCTAAATGACTGATAGCTCTGGCCTAAAGTACTGATAGATCCGCTCTAAATGACTGATAGCTCTGTCCAGTGCTTAATTTCTGAATTGCCAGGTCCCGGACCAGATAGGGGTAACGGATCCGGCATGTTACCTGAGTATAGAGAGGTGTCACGCACGAAAATGGGAAGTGGGGGGGATGTTGGTGTATGGAAATATGGCAGAGGGGTGTCGCGGACGAGAGTGAGCGGGGCGAGGGTATCGCGGGCGACAGTAAAGAGGGTTGGGAGTCGCGGAAAAAAAGCAAAAGTGAACAGCGGATGGGGGAGAAGGGCAGTTGAGGAGGGGGATCTGTAAAATGAGGTGCCGGATCCGATTTCAGAGGTGCCGGATCCGGCGTGTTCCAACACAAATTAAGCACTGTCTCTGCCCTAAAGTACTGATAGCTCCTCCTTAAAGTACTAATAGCCCCACCTTAAATGACTGATAACTCCGCCTTAAAGGACTGATAGCTCCACACTAAATGACTGATAGCTCTGCCCTAAAGTACTGATAGCCCTGCCCCAAATGACTGATAGCTCCGCCTTAAAGTACTGATGGCCCTGCCATAAATGACTGATAGCTCCGTCCTAAATGACTGAGAGCTCCGTCCTAAATTACTGATAGCTCCGCCCTAAAGGCATTCCATGTGACCAGAAGTAAAGAAAAGTAATTTTGAGAGGGAAGGAAGGGTTATGATATTTGATTACAGATTCTGAGGGTAAATTAATTTTTACAAAATAATGGCATGCACAGATACATCATTTTATAAAAATCTCTACGATATACACTCACCGGCCACTTTATTAGGTACACCTTACTAGTACCGGGTTGAACCCCCTTTTGCCTTCAGAACTGCCTTAATCCTTCGTGGCATAGAATCAACAAGGTACTGAAAATATTCCTCAGAGATTTGGATCCATATTGACATGATAGCATCACGCAGTTGCTGCAGATTTGTCGGCTGCACATCCATGATGCAAATTATTATTAGCTGGAACCAGTCTGACTATTCTCCTCTGACCTCTGGCATCAACAAGGCATTTGCGCCCACAGAACTGCCGCTCACTGGATATTTTCTGTTTTTTAGACCATTCTCTGTAAACCCTAGAAATGGTTGTGCGTGAAAATCCCAGTAGATCAGCAGTTTCTGAAATACTCAGACCAGCCCGTCTGGCACCATCAACCATGCCATGTTCAAAGTCACTTAAATCACCTTTCTTCCCCATTCTGATGCTCGGTTCTTCTTGAACATGTCTACATGCCTAAATGCATTGAGTTGCTGCCATGTGATTGGCTGATTATAAATTTGCGTTAACAAGCAGTTGGACAGGTGTACCTAATAAAGTGGCCGGTGAGTGTACATATACAAAAAAGAAGAGTTAATTTAGATTTAATTCCAACTACCGAATAAAAGTCATCTTAACCAAACGTTTATTTTTGGGTGCACCGTGCCTTTAAGTGTTCAGCTCTGCCTGTTTCTCACATATACGTCCTCCTTTGCCAAAACAAGCAGTGCTTCATTTCCATTTTTCTGCCTCCTGTTTTTTCTTCTACTCGTCCTCCCTCAACCCCCATCCCTCCTTTGAAAACTGATTACAAATGGTCAATTTGAAAATGGAGTCCGAAGTCCCCCAAGGCCGCTTACTTGTCAAACTGAAAACGGCACAAGGACGAAGAGGAGGCCGAGTTGTTCCCGGAAACGGCGAGACGAGCGAACGCATAACAAATTCCCCTCCGTGCACACAAAAAAGAAGAGAGATGAGCCGACGTGAGAGACTCGGATCTTCAACATCTCGCCCTCAGCATTTATATCACAAGTCTCCACAAAGCAGCAATGGATCATTGCAGTCACTTGGTGTTAGCGCTGTGGAGAAAAGCCATGGGCTGTCAGCGCGTGCAGGCCTTTCATATTTTACCACAGACAGCAGCTCTCGCTCTCCATCTCACTCAAAGCTAATGCTCGCCTTTGGGGACAATATCTTCAAAATCTCTCTCTCTCTTTCTTTCCCTTCCTGCTGAGAGGCTATTTTTGAATATGTTGCTCCGTGGCCGCTTGAGGAATCAAAGTTCGTCTGTCCTGCAGGACTGGATTTTTTTTTCTGTCAACACCAATTTAGGAAGTCTTTGTTTCTGCTTGGGTTTAGAACTGCTGATCTGGGTTAATTAAAAGCCAGTGCACTGAACAAAAATGGTTCATTGGATTTACACTTTTTTTTAAGGTGATTGCAAGCTATGTATATGGGGTGAATTTAAACAGATGAAGTTGAACATTACTAAATGGTGTTTGTTTGTATGAATTCAGTATATTTTCAAGTTTTGAAATAAATCTTTGCACTTAACAAATGAAATTAAATATGTGGACTAATGGATGTCTTCAGTGGATTGCCTAAAACATTGTTTACTTATCCAGGAAAGTAAAGTGCATATTTATATTTGTTTTAATAAAAAAAAAACAAGTTTAGATTTGTCCACCTGTGAGGTTTTGGAGACGTCTGCATCATCATATGGGTCATAAGAACAAGACGTGTGTTTGGATATAACTCAGTTTTCTGACCACACTTCATTATTATTGTTCATTTATTCCTTTGTTGGAAATTAGAACTGAATTTAGAAATAGTTTGAAAGAAATCTTTGCTCTTAACAAGCGAAATTAAATATGTAGGCTGATGGGTGTCTTCAGTAGATTGCGTACAACACTGTTTACTTATCCAGGAAAGTAAAGGAGTAAAGTAAAGAGTAAAAGTAAAGTAAAGAGAAAGTAAAGAGGCTGAATGGAGGAGGCTCGTTCTTTATCCTCGCGCTGCAGATGCTCTGTTTAACTGTTTACTCGCTAGTGAAGCGTTCAGTTTTTCCACTTACAAAGTCCGCCATGTAAACAGCAAATGTGCCAATATTGGTTTAATGCATGTTATGCTCAAAACACACCCAGAACTCATTAAGAGAATAAGCACAACCCTGTTAGACCATGTGCCATGGCGCAGCTTTTATTTTTCCATGCTTACAGTAGCAAAAGTGTATTGGACTCGCTCTTATTGCTTTTGCGCCATGCTCTTGAGAGCCCTTATAAATTGTTTGCAACCACTTACCTTAAATACATAAATCCTATGAACCACTTTTTTTTCTGTGTGTCTGAACTGCAGATATTTAACCAGTCTTCTCTTGAGACTGACTTTAACATTTCAGGCCCTATCACACACCCGGCGCAATAAGGCGCAGCGCTTGTTTGGCACGATTTGTTGCTATTTTCAGACCAGCGCAACCCTAATTTTCATGTTTTGCACCACTTTATTTAGATAGCAAATCCATTTGCACCACTTTGTGGACTCATGAGTGTGCTGCTGGTCTATAAAGGAGGTGTATTAAGGCGCATTGTTGTAGTGTTGATTTTAAGGAACTGAAATAGACCGCGCCATTGACCAACTAAAAGTTGCTCTAAAGTCCAGCACAGAGCTTATCAGTGCAGAGCCGGTCACCTTATGTAACATTGGACTGCTAGCTAGTCACATCATACTATCTCCCTGTACACTATGACACTGTCACTTTATCATAGCTATTATGTTTACAAGCCTTTTTTTTTTGCACTATATACTGATTTACATCTGCACAGCTCTGGTTTGCACTTATTGCCATATGCCCTTAACTTGTATTGCTCACAAAATTTTAATTTTTACATATATTTTTAGATTACATCTTATGTATATATATTTTTTATGTATATATTTTTAGACTACATTCTATAATTGTATTTATTGTAAATTCTTTTTACAACTCTACTTTTTGTATTTTGTATTAATGTTATATGTTAGGCACCTAGGGTCTGAGAGTAACAAAATTTCGATTCTCTGTATGTCATGTGGACATGTGGTTGAATTGACAATAAAGCAAGACTTTGAGAGCACGTTAGTTATGCGCCTATGCGGGTCCAAATGCTTACACATTGCTTAATACACTCAGGATGTACAGCAATACACAAATATCTTTACATATGAAAAATAATTAAAGAGTGTTACAAACATCTGTATTTTCTACATAAATATAAAAAAACACTGCCTCTGTGCCTTCTTCATGGGCTTTTTCAGTTTATTCATGACAATTTGCATTTGTATAATGTTATTATTATTAGCAGTAGTATTTATTATATGCATATTTATGTTTGTTTTAATAAAAACAAGTTTAGATTTGTCCACCTGTGAGGTTTTGGAGACGTCTGCATCATCATATGGGTCATAAGAACAGGCCGTGTGTTTGGATATAACTCAGTTTTCTTATTTATTCATTTGTTGGAAATTAGAACTGAATTTAGAAATAGTTTGAAAGAAATCTTTGCTCTTAACAAGCGAAATTAAATATGTAGGCTGATGGGTGTCTTCAGTAGATTGCGTACAACACTGTTTACTTATCCAGGAAAGTAAAAGAGTAAAGTAAAGTGTAAACAGGCTGAATGGAGGAGGCTCGTTCTTTATTCTCGCGCTGCAGATGCTCTGTTTACCTGTTTTCTCTCTAGTGTTTAGTTTTTCCACTTACAAAGTCCGCCATGTAAATAGCAAATGCACCATGGCACAATGCAACTGACTCTTAAAGGGAATGGGAGATGAGACTCTGATTGGTTTAATGCATGTAATGCTCAAAACACACCCATAACTCATTAAGAGAATAAGCCTGTTAGACCATGCGCCAGGGTCTCAGAGCGTATTTTTCTGTCCTTAAAATAGCAAAAGTGGATTCGGACACGCTCTTAATGCTTTTGCACCATGCTCTTGAGACTTTGCGCTCAGATTGTTCAAATACAGCCCATGTTTTGGGGTTCTGGTTATTATTATCAATATTATTATTATTATTAATACAAACTACCTGAGTTCTGTTTGTGACCATGGGCCACAAAGTCTTATGTTGCACGGGTATATTAGTATGAATAACCTCACATTCTGTGTCAAAATAAGTATTTTTATGGCAAAAATATTAGAATATTGGGGCCGCATGGTGGCGCAATAATCACAAATGTTTCCTGAGCAGCAAATCAGCATAAGTTCTGAAGAAAACTACTGTAATGATGCTGAAAGTTTATCTTAGCACCAGATGAATAAATTCTGTTTTCTGATATATTCGTATAAAAAACAAATGCCAACCGAATGCTCTCTGTTATCAAGTTCTCCGATTTAGCATGCAAGCATCAGCTGTGACCTTTTTATAAATTGTTGAACAATAAATACAATAAAATAGCTTTTTGCTCTATGAGAGAGGGTGGATATGTTATATATTTGATTTTGTCAGGTGTGGAAAACAAAAAAAAAAGACTTAATAGAGAGTAGGATAGCTCTTAACCCTCATAACATAATAAGGTCTGTTCTGACTTGGTATTGACATATAAAATGATAATAAATTTGCACAATCTTTTGTATTTTAATAGGGAAATAATAAAAAATTTTACTTTTTTTAACAACTCTTTTAAGTGTCAAAAGACGTATATTTATTATGGCAGTACAGTGGCTCTGTGGTTAGCACTGTCACCTCACAGCAAGAAGGTTGCTGGTTCGAGCCTCAGCTGGGTCAGTTGGCGTTTCTGTGTGGAGTTTGCATGCTCTCCCCGTGTTTGGGTTTCCTCTGGGTGCTCCGGTTTCCCCCACAGTCCAAAGACATGCGCTATAGATGAATTGGGTAGGCTAAATTTTCTGTAGTGTATGTGTGTGACTGAGTGTGAATGGATGTTTCCATGTGATGGGTTGCAGCTGGAAGGGCATCTGCTGAATAAAACATATGCTGGATAAGTTGGTGGTTCATTCCACTGTGGCGACCCCTGATGAATAAAGGGACTAAGCTGAAAAGAAAATGAATGAATGTTAGAATATTAAGTAAAGATCATTTGCAATTAAGACATTTTGTTAATTTCTTACGACCGAAAGCTAATTTTTGATTATTAAACACACCATATTGCACACCAAAATATCTTGTTTTGCTATTAATAAAAATAATAATAATAATTATAATAATAAATGGTAATTAATAATAATAATAATTATAATTTTTATAATAATAATATAATTTTTTGTGATCAACTTTTTGTTTTCAGCGATAAACCAAATGACATTTCATGAGACAAATGTTTAAAGAGAAAAGTGCAACAGACAGATTATTTGGTAACTTGAAAGTCAGAAAGAATAAGGAAATTATTATATAATTATTATATATTTTATTATTATAAACTTTTTTATATATTTTATAAAAGTAGACCTACAAGTAGGTAGGGCTGTCGCCTCACAGCAAGAAGGTCGCTGGTTCGAGCCTCGGCTGGGTCAGTTGACGTTTCTGTGTGGAGTTTGCATGTTCTCCCATGTTCTCCGTGGGTTTCCTCCGGGTGCTCCGGTTACCCCCACAGTCCAAAGACATGCAGTACAGGTGAATTGGGTAGGCTAAATTGACCGTAGTGTATGAGTGTGAATGAGTGTGTATGGATGTTTCCCAGAGATGGATTGCTGCTGGAAGGACATCCACTGCGTAAAACATATGCTGGATAAGTTAGCGGTTCATTCCGCTGTGGCGACCCCGGATTTATAAATGGACTAAGCCGAAAAGAAAATTAATAAATGAATGAATGAATGACCTACAAGCATGCAAGATGTACTCTAACATCTAATCACTCTTTTGGGGGCTAATATGAGGCTATTAAACATTCTGATTGGGCTACAGAGACCCCTAGCCGCGGTGTAGCGCCGTCACTGTTTACTCTGAACAGAATACACCACATTATCGACATGAGAAAGTATAATGCATAATGCAAATGTGATGTTTCAGGACATAGTAGTGTAAATAATTGTGACATTGTGATCTTTTAAAAAATTGTACATCTTCACATGAAAGAAATCATATGATTTTGGACAAATTAGCCACTTTTCTAACAATACGTAAAACAGATACGTTTCCTTGTGGAAAAAAATATATAATTTTATTCATTATTTAAATTTGTTAGCATTTTTTTCTTTCATTTTAGCTAAGATTTCAAATTATGCATCATTTTTTTTCTGGTTCTGATACCCCAAACAAAACACACTGTTAAACTTGTGAATGCCTTAACTCAAAAGTGTAAACAGCCGAATATAACACTCTATCATAGTGCACACGACTCTCGCAGAGGAAGACTTCAGTGAAGAAATAAAGGTCAGCAGCCTTGTGAGTCATTTAGATGATATTTTGCAGCTGCTCATTTCTATTATAATTGGAAAGTGAAGCTTCGGAGATTGTTTGGGCCCTTGACGCTTATGATTCACCAAAGAGGGTCGCTAATAAGATGGGATGGGATATTTTTAACAAAGTCTTCCTACTTCTTTTCAATGAAGCTCACCTAGCAAATACGTGAAGGGCTGACTCAGACAACAGAAAGAAAATTAATGTTTTTGAAGTAAATTAACTGGTGACACACAAAAAAAAATCACTGAAATTAGATGAATGTAAATCTCAGAGAGTCAAAAGTGGAGAACTATCAAGTTAACTTGCTAGTCTTTGCTTTCCCTCCAATGTTTTGCAAAAATAAATGTTTAAAATAGGAATGAAGTACATGCATACTGTGCAAATTACAACAATTACATGACACTAATACACGTGCATTCGTTATATGGATATATATGCTTGTATGTATAAAAAGTATAAACCGTAAGTTGCTGCAGACTTTTATTTCAGTATCTTGGCATACTCCAGCGCCCTTTAGTGGATTTGTCATCTGAAATGTGCACCATAGGCATATATTGCAATGTGCAAAACTGTACATTTTTGTACGACTGAACTTCGTAGCCACTGAACTAATAAAACATAAAATAGTTACGTTTCCTCATGTAGCTGACTTATGGGGTCAGTTTGCTCGGTAGCTCACCTTGTACAGTGTTGTACTTGTACTTGGGAGTGACTGGTTTCAAGTCCGGTGAAGGCTGGATCCACATAACAGGTAAAAGCAATGTATAATCATGGTAAAACTGCACAGGCACAATGCAATTTTCACTTCACCTTTGCTTTTGAAAACACTATCGGTTGGGTTTAGAAAAGGATTTTGGCCAGTTGATTGCAAGGTGATATACATGCGTGATGTATTTGATTTTTTTTTATTCTCTAAAAATGTAGACAGCGCCCTCTAGTGGATTTGTCATCTGAAATGTGCAACACAGGCTTACTGGAAATACAGTTGGGCTACAATTTTGCTAAAGCAACAAAACGTACTTTGACACATACGTTTGCCTGCAGTTTGTAGGTAAAACGGATGCTACGCAGTAGTATGATGCCAACAATTTAGTTTCTTTTTCACACTAAGTTAGTAATACATTTTTACGCGGGACATAATATCAAGAAATAAATATGTTTTTTTTGTTTGGTTCTTATTTAAGGCTCCATATAAATACTACAAAACCCCTTAAAAGCCTCTATGATTTGCAATCTAAGTTTTTTCCTCAACCGCTTATCTTCGTATTATAGTTTAGGCAACACTATCTCACAGAAACTCATAACTTTTTGATTAAGTGGCTAATTTGTACGATCTCATTCATACATTTTAGTATGACTTGCTTAATTCTCAATGACGGTATAGTTTAGGGGTGGGGTTTGGTGCCACGTCTCCTTTTAAAAACCGTACATTTTTGTACGACTGAACTTCGTAGCCACTATACTGATAAAACATAAAAAAGTTACATTTCCTCATGTGGCTGATTTACGTGGTCAGTTTGCTCGGTAGCTCACCTTGTACAGTGTTGTACTTGTACTTGGGAGTGACTGGTTTTAAGTCCGGTGAAGGCTGGATCCACATAACAGGTAAAAGCAATGTAAAATCATGGTAAAACTGCACAGCCACAATGCAATTTTCACTTCACCTTTGTTTTTAAAAACACTATCGGTTGGATTTAGAGAAGGATTTTGGCCAGTCGATTGCAAGGTAATACTCATGCGTTACGTATTTGATTAGACAATGCCCTCGAGTGAATTTGACATCTGAAATGTGCAACACAGGCTTATTGGAAATACAGTTGGGCTACAGTTTTGCTAAAGCAACAAAACGTACTTTGACACATACATTTGCCTGCAGTTTGTATGTAAAACGACCGCTACGGGGTGGTATGATGCTAACAATTTAGTTTATTTTCACACTAAGTTAGTAATACATTTTGAGGCGGGACATATTATCGAGGAATAAATACTTTTTTCTGTGGTTCTTATTTAAGGCTCCATCCACAGCCACAATGCAATTTTTACTTCACCTTTGCTTTTGAAAACACTATCGGTTGGGTTTAGAGAAGGATTTTGTCCAGTCAATTGCAAGGTGTTATTCATGCGTAATGTGTGTGATATAGCAATGTATTTGATTTATTTATTTTTTCTCCAAAAATATAGACAGCGCCCTCTAGTTGATTTGTCATCTAAAATGTGCAACAGAGGCTTATTGGAGATACAGCTGGGCTACAGTTTTGCTAAACCAAGGTAACATACTTTGACACATACTACTAATATTTACGAAGGACATATTACTGAGGAATTAATAATTATTTTTGCGGGATTTTTTTAAGGCCCCAAATAAATACCACAAAATAGCCTCTATGATTTGTAATCGAATGCGTTTTCCTCGCCCGCTTATCTTCACATTATGAGTTTATGTGGTCAGTTTGCTCGATAGCTCACCCTGTATGGTGTAGTATTTGAGATGCGGAGTGACCCGGTGAGAGATGGTTCCACATAACATGTAAAAGCAATGTAAAATCATGGTAAAACTACACAGCCAAATTGCAGTTTTTGCTACAAGTTAGCTTTTGAAAACACTATCGGTTGAAATTAGGGAAGGGTTTAGGACTGTAGATTGCAAGATGATATATGCATGACGTATTTGATTTAGCAATGTATTTGATTTTTTACAAATTCTCAAAAGATGATGCACACAGCGACCTCTAGTGGATTTGTATTTACAAGCTGCGAGGAAACGTCATCGGAGTAACGTATTTTGCATTTTGCATATATTATATAGAGAAAATAGCAGAAAATGTACTGGCAGTTTATTACAACATTTTTGTTGCTTAATATACAACACCAACCCAGATATTAAACAATATATCACTTTAAACTATAAAAAAATTAAATAAAAGTCACTTTTTTCCAACTTTTTAAGGTTAAAAGTCATTGGAAGAAAGCTCAAGGTCCCATAATGCAATTCAAAAACATATATAAATGTGTACTAACAAAAAAGTGTACTAGTGTACGCATTAAAAGTGCACTTTGTACTTAAATGAACTTATGAACTTAAATGAACTTAAATGATGTTGACTCTCAAATCATAATTTCTGACCAAACAAACTCAAGTCTTTGCCTAAATATAAACTGTTAATTAAATTTTTGACAAGACAGTGGAAAATATACAGCTGTCGCATTAAAAAGGACACTCAGCGGCGCAAGATAAACCCTGCTCAGAAAAGTTGGATCATGTAATGGTCCACCTAATCCCCTGATTCAGGCGACAGCTAAATTTGTCAAGCCTCTTAAAAGTTGAGTGAAGATGAAGACTGTGTCTTTGAGGGGCTCAAGGACAGCTTTAAACACATTTAAGGATGCACACGGCCAACTAAAAAAATACATGGACACAACCGTAAAAAAAAATCATCCTAGCAATAATGTTAAATACATAGCGATAAACCCGGGGTTACCCCAGAGATTATGGGCTTAACAAAAAAAGTAGGACTTTCAGAGTTAAATAAAATATAATATCTATATAAAGGCTAAATATTATCTTTACAAAAGGGTTCAGGCTTAGACAGCAACACAAAAACAACGCAAAGCATTAAAACTCTGAAAATAAATCATCCTGTGTGGTGGAGGACACTGCGCTATCAAATCAGCAAAACAAACTGTATTACATATTATATTCACTTTGGAACTGAAGGTCGAGATATTATACAAACATCCAGCCCAGGCTGATTCTGATTACGCACACCTATGTACATTTCTGGAGAGAGCAAAATATGTCCCAGGAGCTACGTTTTTTTTGGCAGTTTTTGTTTTCGCAAATCCATCAGAGGTCGCTGTGTATGCTTTTTCAGGTCTCAAATTTCTCTTGTGAATGCCATACATGCTTGTTGTTCTCACATTAATCCACCAGAGGCTGCTGTTGACTGACTGATTTACTGACTGACCAACCAACCAATCCCCCCGCCCTCCCCCTTTCCTTAAACCCAGATCCAATCTAGAAAAAAGAAAAGCTCCCTGAGTTTTACCGCATTTTCAGCCTGTTATTTGCTTGTTTATTACTTTTTTGGCTTTTGTTTTGTCTTAATGCTTTCTTTTCTTTGCCGAACTCGAACCCCCTTGTTGTGGTCATTCCGATATGCCTCTCAAGTCCACCAACGTAGGTGTGAGCAGAGTTGGGTGTAACATGTTCCACAGTAACACGATACTGTATTCTACTTACATTTTTGAGGAATGAAGTAATGCAACGAATTACATTTTACACTTGTGTAATTTATGACAGTTACTAAAGTCAATGTAATTGTGTTACTTACATTACAAATATAATATAATATTCATTCATTCATTCATTCATTCATTTTCATTTCGGCTTAGTCCCTTTATTAATCCGGGGTCGCCACAGCGGAATGAACCACCAACTTATTCAGCATTTGTTTTACGCAGCGGATGCCCTTCCAGCTGCAACCCATCTATGGGAAACATTCATACACACTCACTCACACTCATACACTACGGACAATTTAGCCTACCCAATTTACCTGTACTGCATGTCTTTGGACTGTGGGGGAAACCAGAGCACCCGGAAGAGAAGAGGGTTGCATTGACAATCCAACACAATGGGCAGCACACTGAACAGATTTTGTAAGTGGTCAGAAACTTGTAAATAACTCATGAAAGAATAAAGTTACAGTTAAACCAAGCACACTATTGTTTTTCTTGTGAAATTCACAATAAGTTTGATGTGTCACATGACCCTCTTCCGATTGAAAAACAAAAGTTGCACCAACTTCAAAATGGCCACCATGGTCACCACCCATCTTCAAAAGTTTGCCCCCTTACATATACTAATGTGCCACAAACAGGACGTTAATATGACCAACCATTCCCATTTTATTAAGGTGTATCCATATAAATGGCCCACCCTGTATTACTTTTTTAAAGTAACTTACCCAACACTGCTGTCGAGTTACCAGACAAACTGGTAACAGCAGGAAAGCCGTCCATATGGAGGTAAGGGGTCAGCTGGTAAAAGCAAAAGGAACGCTGTCATACCGCCCTGTAGCATTGGTTTTAAAGATGAATACGTTCCACTGGCTACATAATTCACTATCTCCAGAAATGTATAGGGCATCCCTGCTGAAAAACCCAGCTTAAACCAGCCTAAAGTGGTTGGCTGGTTTTAGTTGGTCGACCAGCCTGGTTTTAGAAGGGTTTTGGCCATTTTCAGGCTGTTTCCAGCCATTTCCAGCCTGGTCTTTGCTGATCAAGCTGAGAGTTGACCAGCTAAAAACAAGCTTGATCAGCCAAAACCAGCTATGTCCAGCTTAAACCAAGCTGGTCAAGTTGGTTTTAGCTGGTCATTTTCCAGCCTGACCAGCTAAGACCAGACTGGAAATGGCTGGAAACCAGCCTAAAAATGGCTAAAAACCCCTCTAAAACCAGGCTGGTCAACCAGTTAATTGATTTTTCAGCAGAGAATGTTTTCATTATCTGGTTTTGGGTATTTACCAGCTTTTCCATTCAGTTATTGTCTCTTTGCATTGTCCTAAGTGATCAATTGCTGTTTTCTTAATATAT
>CAIGQZ010034999.1:11488063-11512743 GCA_903798205.1 Danio tinwini | reverse complement strand
TATATATATATATATATATATATATATATATATATATATTAGTGTTCTGATAGACTATTATTATTATTATTCATTCATTCATTCTCTTTCCTTCAGCTTAGTCCCTTATTTATTTATTTTAAAAGAAACATTAAGTATCTGCTCTTCAAAGCAGCGTGCAGAAAGCCAATAGTGTGTTCTTAGTAAACAACATCCATGTCACGAGATGCCTGTGAGAGAGACTCTACGCCTCTGCACTGGGCGACCAGAGGACGAGTGGGTCGTTACAATTATCACCAGCTATTTTAAGCGGCACGCAAGCCCAGGTGAAAGATGCCAACTAGCATTTTCTCAGCATTGTTGTTTAATTCAATGACAACTCATTTAAAAGGCAATAAATCTTGCTGGCTTTGGGGAGCGAGGACATGCAAGGAGGGTGAGGATGTATGTGTAGGTCTAGATGTGTGTGTGTTTTCTCTAAAAGTGTGAGTGTATTAATCCGAGGTCAGTGGCTTGAGGTTTTTTGCAGTCACTCGTGGTAAAAAAGGTTAAGTGGGTAAGGTGCGAGGTTACTGACCTGTGCTCGATCAATGTTAAAAGTCAAGAGAAACACTGATGGATCTGGGATTTACAGGCAGAGACGTTTAACACTAAGCTGTGTGTGACTGTGTGTCCAAATGAATTGAATCGCAACGCAAATATTGGATAGAAATTTTGTTGCAACACTATAAATCTTGACCCATTGCCAAGGGCACTGACACAAGCCCATATCATGGCAGACCCTGGCTTTTGGACTTGTTGCTGGTAAAAGTCTAGATGATCCTTTTCATCTTTTGGTCTGGAGCACATGGCATCCATTTCCCCCAAAAAATACTTGAAATACTGATTAATCTGACCACAGTACACGTTTCCCCTTGTGTGATGGTTCATCCCAGATTCCTCTGAGCCCAGAGAAGTCGACGACGCTTCTGGACACTGTTAACATAGGGCTTCCTTTTGGCACAGTACAATTCTAACTGGTATTTGTGAATGTAACTACCTATTGTGGTACAGGACAAAGGTTAGCCAAAGTATTCCTGAGCCCATGTGGTGATATCGCTTACAGATGAATGAGGATTCTTGATGCAGTGTCGCCTGAGAGATCAAAGATCACGGTTGTTCTTCTCCTTTACACACGGAAATTTCTCCAGATTCCTTGAATCTTTTAATGATGTTCTGCACTGTTAAAGGTGAAATATCCAAATGTCTTCTTATCTTTCTTTGAGGAACATTGTTTTTAAACATTTCAATAATGTTCTTACATATTTGTTGGTAAACTGCCGATCCTCAACCCATTTTTGCTCCTAAAGCACTAGACCTTTCTTGGATTTTGGTTTTTGTACCAAATCATGATTGCAATCATCTGTTGACAACACCTGTTTCAAATCACACCATTAATCAAACAATTTACCTGAAAAGTTGATGGCGCTTCTGGACACTGTTAACATATGGCTTCCTTTATAATTCCTCCAGATTCCTTGAATCTTTTATGGTATGCACTGTTGAAAGTGATATAACCAAACATCTCTCTAGCTTCCTTTGAGGAACATTGTTTGTAAACATTTCCAAAATTTCCTCATGTACTTGTAGACAAACTGGCGATCCTTGATCCTTGTTCTTAGCTGACAGGAGTGGCCTCCAGTGTGGTTTCCTGCCTCATCTGCCTCAAGGTTGGATGTGTTGTGCATTCAGAGATGCTCTTCTGCATATTTCAGTTGTAACAAGTGGTTATTTGAGTTACTGTCGCCTTTCTATCAGCTGGAACCAGTCTGTCCATTCTCCTCTGACCTCTGGCATCAACAAGGCATTTGCACCCACAGAACTGCCACTCGCTGGATATTTTCTCTTTTTCAGACTATTCTCTATTAACCCTAGAGATTTAGTTGTGCGTGAAAATTCCAGTAGACCAGCAGCTTCTAAAATATTCAGAACAGCCCCTCTGGCATCAACAAGCATGCCACGTTTAAAGTCACTTAAATCACCTTTCTTCCCCTTTCTGATGCTCGTTTTGAACTGCAGCAGATCGTCTTGATCATGTCTGCATTCCTAAATGCATTGAGTTGCTGTCATGTGATTGGCTGAATAGACATTTGCGTTAACAAGCAGTTGGACAGGTGTACCTAATAAAGTGGCCGGTTAGTTTAAGTGTTCGATAGAAAAAAGAAATTAATTTTAATGTTTAGAACCATTTTAGTGTGCGTAAATCTAAATATGGGGCATTTGTTTCAGACAAAATGCATATTTTGCATAATGCATATTTACATATTTCCCGATTCTCAAAAAATGCAGCCCTGAGCACATTTTCCCAACGAGCCTGTGTTGTGGTTTATCCAGACCAAAATACAAGCCCAAAAACACTCTCAATATATAAAAAAATATCAAAAAAGAAGAAGAAAAACAAACAAATAAACAATGTTTGATATCATTTCGTCAATATTGCACACCACTCACAAACATAACAACCATACTTTTAAGATTTAAACACAAGCATGCATTGAAATGTGCTGTTATGCTGATAAATATTATCTGACCGGTGTGATCTGAAGTATATCAATGAAAACTGAAAAGCAGGTCACTGACAGATGAATACAGAGTCTCTGTAAGGATTGGAGTGTAGATCTGTTTATTTGTGTCTCTGAAGCGATCAGTCGGATGTCTCCTAGCTTACGCTTACATGTTTGTGAAAAAGCCGCAGTCAAAGACCAGTTGTCAGACATTCTGCCTTCAGCACCAGAATAAAAAGGAAATGCTTTGATGCTTTGAAAATAGTTCAACCTGCTCAAGTGGACTAGGAAAAACATCAAGTTTTCAAGCAACCAAGAGGAGAGGAATGTTTGCATTACAGCTGTAATCCTAAAAAATGCACACAATGTGCATAATAAACACTACAAAATTCAAAGTGTGTTTAGTGTTATTTATTATAGCTCTATAACATGTAATTTGTTTGGCTAGCACTGTCACCCCACACCAAGAATGTCGCTGATTCGAGCCCCGGCTGGGTCAGTTGGCATTTCTGTGTGGAGTTTGCATGTTCTCCCTGTGTTGGCGTGGGTTTCCTCCGGGTGCTCCGGTTTACCCCACAGTCCAAAGACATGCCCTATAAGTGAACTGAATAAACTAAATTGGCTGTAGTGTATAAGTGTCAATGTGAGAGTATATGGGTGTTTCCCAGTACTGGGTCCGCTGCATAAAACATATGTTGGAATAGTTGGTGGTTCATTCCGCTGTGGTGATCTCTGAAATAGATTCTAAACTGAAGGAAAATGAATGAATGAATGAATGAATGAATGAATGAAGCAATGTCTCCCAACCCTGTTCCTGGAGGCACAACAACATTACATATTTTGATGTCTCCCTTATCTGAACCCTTATCTTCAGGTTTTGGAGTCTCTTCTAATGTTCTGATGGGTTGATTCAGGTGCGTTTGAAAAGGAAGAGTTGGTGTGCCTTCAGGAACAGGGTTGGGAAACACTGCCCTAAAGAATAAGTCATTTTGGATTTCACACACCATAAACCCGGCGCAATAAGGCGCAAAACGTGTTTGTCGCGATTTGTGGCTATTTTCAGACCAGTGCAACCCTCATTTTTCATGTTTTGCACCACGTTGTTTAAATAGCAAATCCGTTTGCACCACTTTGTGAACTTATGGGTGTGCTGGTCTAAAATAGAGGTGTTAAGGTGCATTGTTGACACATTGCTATTTTGAGGAACTGAAATAGAACGTACCATTGACCAACTAAAAGCTGCTCGAAAGTCCAGCGCAAAACGCGTTAGTTATACGCCTATGGAGGTCCAAACGATTACACATCGCTTAATACACACATATACAGCAATACACAAGAAATTAAAGGATTAAAATTATTTTCTATATTATATTATTTTAGATTTTCTATATAAATATAAAAACCACTGCCTTCATGCCTCTGAGCCTTTTTTCAGTTTATTCATGACCATTTGCATTTGTATAATGTTATTATTATTAGCAGAATTATTTATTATATGCATATTTATGTTTGTTTTAATATAAACAAGTTTAGATTTGTCCACCTGTGAGGTTTTGGAGACGTCTGCATCACCATATGGATCATAAGAACAGGACGTGTGTTTGGATATAACTCAGTTTTCTGACCACACTTCGTTATTATTGTTTATTTATTCATTTGCTGGTAAATAGAACTGAATTTAGAAATAGATTTGAAAGAAATCTTTAAGCTTAACAAAGGATATTAAATATGTAGGCTGATGGGTGTCTTAAGCGGAGTGCATACAACACAGATCTATCCACGAACGTAAAGGAGTAAAGTAATGAGTAAAGGCAAAGTAAACAGAAAGTAAAGAGGCTGAATGGAGGAGGCTCGTTCTTTATCCTCGCATTGCAGATGCTCTGTTTAACTGTTTTCTTGCTAGTGAAGCGTTCAGGGCAGACTTTGGAAAACCACTTACAAATCCGCCATGTAAATAGCAAATGCACCATGGCACAACGCAACTGACTCTTAAAGGGAATATGAGATGATACTCTGATTGGTTTAATGCATGTTATGCTCAAAACACACCCATAACTCATTAAGAGAATAAGCACAACCTTGATAGACCATGCGCCAGGGCGCAAATTGTATTTTTCTGTCCTTAAAATAGCTAAAGTGGATTCGGACATGCCATTAATGCTTTTGCGCCATGCACTTTAGACTATGCACCTAGTTCATGAAAATAGAGCCCATAGTGTTGGACTTAGTGTTGGAGAAGAACAGAAATTGATCATTGTGCTTTTGAACTGTTACATTGTCATTTTTCAGAATTATCTTAGAACGAGGACTGCTCTTGGTGAACAGAGCTGGTGCTGCCACATTGATCAAAGTGTCAAGATAGAAAAAGAGGATAACTGAAGCAGAAACGGCATGTTCTTCCTTAAACACCTCCTGAAAGGACCAGTTTAAAGCCCAGAAGACATGTTTACATACGCCGAAGTTCAGTTGATGAACATTAAAGGAGCCATAATGCAAAAACTCACTTTTATTAGGGGTTTAAACACAGTTGTGTGACAATAGTCTGTGAATATAACCAGATTATAATGGTAAACATGCATTAATCAAGTTTTTTATAATCATACACAGTCTGCAGAAACATCTAGATTGACATTCTCCTTTTGTACGTGTCATCAGAGGGGGAAATTAGTGACAATCTCTCCCTTTTTAGCATAGACAGCCCTGAGCGAGAAGCAGCCATCTGCCATTAGAGTTTTGAATATGCCGCTATGCTGACACATAGGCATTTATAGCTCCGCCTGCTTTTGAAAATCTCATTTAAATTTAAAGCGACAATCTTGTTTAGTTGGATCAAAGCCTAAAAGGGGCAGTTTCAAAGAGTAATTTGTGTGGTACTTGTGTAGCTGAAAGCGACAGTCACCAAAACTAAAATGAGCCATTTCTAGGAGTTATAAGACATTATTTGTGTGGTATTTTGAGCTGAAACTTCAAATACACACTTTAGGGGCATCAGAGACTTATTTTACATCTTGTAAATATAAAAGGTTTAATAACAGGTCTCCTTTAAGTGTTAAAAAAGATGAGACGGAGATCAAAATGGCAGCTATATGAGAGAAAACCATATGTTTTTACAAAACCCACTGATCAGGTAGTCCATCAAGCGTCCTAGACAAAGTGCCAAATAGCAGCAGCTGGCAAACCCTCCACTGGGCATTTTCCAGCGCTCCATCACAGCTGAAGACAAGAGGGAGTAATTTAGCCACTCAAGGTTTAGCCACACAGTCTCGTTCATCCAGAAATGCTCCCCAACCAGGGTGGTATTCAACTCGGAGCCGCGGGACGAGTTCTTCCGGCATGGCATCACTCCCGGTGCCACGCTTGCAGCCATCAGTCACTGTCTCAACCGAGAGCTCCAGGTGTCAGGCGTATGGATGGCTGTCGCTTACCTGTACAGACCTGCATGCCAATGGAGCCGCAGTTACAGAGAACAAAGCTGTGACACAATGGGGGGAAAACAAAAAACATCATATTCACTTGGGCTGAACAAGTTCTTAATAATTAGATTTTTTTAAGTGTATGAACATTTAAAGTGCTTAGCATAAATGAGCACACCCCATTTTGAAAATGAATATTTTTATCCATTTTCTCAGTGACTATAGGCAAGGATAGTTCTGAATGGGGAAAAGTGTAGCAGTCAATATGGTGAATGAAGCCCCGCCTACTATTACAGGAGCCAATCATCCATCACTATTCACCTTATTCTCCGCGTACGAGCGGGCGCAGCCATTTGAATCATTGTAGCTGGATACTTCCGGTCTCATTTACTTCCATTCATTTTTAGAGGTTAAAAACAGCCCGTTATGCTCCATGATGTTGCAGACTGATGTTTTCTTATTAAATTATTCTATTTTGTCTGTATAATCATGCAAACACTTGTTTGTAGAGCTAGTAGTTTGACCGTTTTCAGCCGTTTATTATTCCTAGTCATTTCTCCCATAGGCAACTGAATCGAAAGTTCTAATACAATCGCAAAAATGAGCGCACTTCCGCATTAAAGAATAAGATCAATAGACTGAAGTTTCTCTGGGGAGAAGCTCAGACCAGACGTGTGCTTTTATGACAGTTTTTTTGTGGTCAAGAACCACACGAATCTCAGCGAATACTTGCTTCACAGACGTAAGAAATACATCCACATAAATCTTGAAATCTCTACTTTTAAATGAACCAGGTACACTTGAAAACAAAAGTTATTTGGTTTTATAATCTGTATGAAACAAACGCGAGGTACTGTCCGTCCTGTCAAGTACACATCAAATG
The DNA here is from genome assembly GCA_903798205.1 of Danio tinwini. Classification (NCBI taxonomy): domain Eukaryota; kingdom Metazoa; phylum Chordata; class Actinopteri; order Cypriniformes; family Danionidae; genus Danio; species Danio tinwini. The sequence goes on along the minus strand of CAIGQZ010034999.1, from coordinate 11,505,925 downwards.
ACAGAAACTACTCAAACGCCCACAAACGTGTAAACAAAGAGTCGCTGTCGTTTCTTGAGGAGATTCACCATCAAGACCAAGTTGTGAATTAATTCAGAAGAACAGCGTGATCTGATGAAGTATTATCCAGAGGATGATCATGTTTAAAATGGTCATAAATGAGGTTGGTGCCGTGATCTCGTTCCTTTCGAGTACGCATTAGCTCAGGCAACCTGAAAAAAATGACGATTTAGTTTGAATCGTATGTTTAGAAACAAAACATATGAGACAGTGTTGTTTAATTTTATTGGTAATTCCAAATATGTAGAGTAATGGTAAGTTTGGAAAACAGTTTTGGAGAATTTGATGTTTGCCCATTCAGACAGAATGCCGAGCATACTGAAATAGAGGCATTTCAAAGATGGCTGCTGAGTGAAATGACTTGCCTTAAAGGGACTTTGATATAGTTCATATTTTTGGTGCATTTAAACAAAACAGATTTTTTTAAACTGACAATATATATATATTTTATAATTATTTTTCCGGGGTTTTCACCTTTAATGGACAGGACAGGACAGTGGAGATTACAGACAGGAAAGTCTGGGGAGCAGAAAAGGTAAGGATCGGCAAGAGACCTCAAGCCAGGAATCAATCTCGGGTCACTGTGAACACCTTATTGCTATGCGTCGATGCTCTAACCACTAGGCTATTGGCGCTGACAAACTGAAACATTTAATAAAAAAATATTTTAGTCAAAGATCATCTTTAGAAATAGAAACTAATGTGAGAAATAGAAATTAATGTGAAACCCACCTCATAGATCTTGGTAAGTCAACTGAGGTTGTTCAAACCATACTCAGCTCCAGAGCCCCTTCCACAAGGAGATTGTGTGCCACCAAGTAGAAACTTTTCGCCTCGTGGTGTACCGACCACCACCTGCATCCAGTTTAACTGCCCTGTGGGGTTGGTGCTGGAATTTTATCCAGGAGCATTTTAAATATGGCTCTTAAAGTATATGTAGCGGCAATGTCCGCATATGGTACTGATGGTCTTAGCAGAGACCCTCTGGTGGTCAGATTCTTCCATGGATCCAGGAGGTTAAGGCCTAATTGCACCAGTAGGGTTCCTACTTTTTGTCGATAGTGCTCGAGGGCCTGTCGGCAGCCCCTTTTTAACTCATTGAGTTGATTTCTAATGCTTAAATGGCATTTTTTCTCAAAAGATTAGGAGATTTACAAGTACTGTCTGTAGCTTCTCTTGTTTGGAGTTCTCACCTGGCATGGTGAGAGCATTCCTGTACCCCAGAACAGGGTATTTCTTTAAGGTCTCCACTGAGGTGGTATGACCTACGGTGCTGCAGGTCTTTAATCCTCCACCCTTTATGACGCATATCAAGAGCGCTCAAATCTGCTTTGCCCAGTGCGGCGTTAGACGCATACAGTACATACATCATATGTCTGGAGGGTGTTCAGTGTAACAATCGTTCATTATGTATGGCCCACCAAACATGGGGGCACCTGCATCTGAGCCGGTGGATATTTAAGCTATCTTACTGACTTATGAGGCCCTGGACTGTCCTCTATCGGACACAATAAGGGCCTATTCTACCAGGGGTTTTGCAGCTTCATAAGCCTTCTTTCTTCTGGCCAGTGCATGACTGTAATGCAACAGGGTGGTCTACCCTGCACACCTTCAAAAGTTTTTACCAATTAGATCTGGATCCTACTTCGGGATCCAGTATCTTTTCTTGAATTAGGAGAACTCACCTGGAAAATCTAACTATGACATTTTTGGGATAGCGTGCCCATAGTGTCTCCAAATAGACACGCCCTGAGAGGCGCTGCATCGCTTTGCCATTCTTTTTCATGCCTGGTGCACTTTGTTTGAGAGGTTTTAAGCTGAATTTGTTTGCTTCCGTGGTGATTTTATACTTCCCTTTCTGACGTAACACACACGGTACGTCCTGCCAATTAAATTGAATTGATTTCACCCGTGCTTTAGGAGGTTATAAAAGAGGGATTGTATCCCATAGTGTCTACTAATAGAGACGCAGCGTCTTGTTCCCTTCACAATCTTAGAAACAAAGGTATGAGAGCTGTCACTGGGGTGGTACCTTTTCAAAAGGTACACATTTGTACTTGAAGGGTCCATACTGGTACCTCAAAAGTATATATTAGTACCTACAAATTTTAAGAGAAACATTTTTGTACTTTTTAGGTACCAATATGTACCCTTGAGTTATTAATATGGGCCTTTTAGGTACAAATGTGTACCTTTTGAAAAGGTACCACCCCAGTGACAACTTGCGTTCCTTTACTTCTGAGTGCAGGGAACCATGGTTACATGCGTAACCTGAGACGTTTGTTATACTGTCCTATTCACTGCGCTCTAAATTTACCCAACAATGATGACTTCTGCTGCTTAGAAACCCGGCAATGTGAAAAGGGTCCATGTATAGTTTGAGCATCAGCATCGCAATGTGTGTATCTGCAATAGTCACATAACAAGATTTTCTTATTTATTAAACAATAAATGATACAGATATTATTATTATATTTCATTTCACTACAATTTTCATTCAAGTAAATTGTTTATAAACACAATGTTAATTTACGATTCAAATAAAGGCGGCAAGGTGGCTCAGTAGTTAGCACTGTTGCCTCACAGCAAGAAGGTCACTGGTTCGAGTCCCAGCTGGTCCAGTTGGCATTTCTCTGTGGAGTTTACATGTTTTCCCTGTGTTGGCGTGGGTTTCCTCAGGGTGCCCCGGTTTCCCCCCACAGCCCAAACACATGCGCTTTAGGTGAATTGAAGAAACTAAGTTGGCCGCAGTGTATGTGTGTGTGTGTATGAGGGTGTATGGGTGTTTCCCAGTACTGGGTTGCGGCTGGTAGGGTGTCCGCTGCATAAAACATATACCGGAATAGTTGGTGGTTCATTCCACTGTGGTGACCTCTGAAATAGAGTATCAGCCGAAGGAAAATGAATGATTCAACTGAGTCATATTAGTGTCTAATATCTTTATAACATTTTATTTTATCACTTAATAAGGTGACAAAAAGTAATACAACAAGAAAATTATAAATGCATTCGCTTTTGTTACTTTAAATGTGCAAACATATTTTGATGAATGAATTCCTATGGTGCTTTTACAAAAAGATCAACACACACTTGACGCAATGCAGTCTGTTAATTTAAAGCTTATAAGAGGTTTTTTTTTCAAGAGAGAGAGAGAGAGCGAGAGAGAGATCTGACACAAACAAAGACTCTGCAGTATCAATTGAGAATATAATCCTGTCATTATTGCGGCCCGAGAGAGGCCTTTTCCAGCCACTCAGATGATGACAGTTCGCAGCGAGGGCCTATTATTCACAACTAAATGGAACTGAAAATGTACACGGCACACTGAACGGGCTGCCGAAAGTACAGTCCTCACGCCAGCAGAAATGGCCAATCCCTTGTAATTGTGCCATTAGCGTTCCCATTCACTTCAGTCCAAACAGGCTGTAGTCAGTCAACTGAATGTCACCACAGTTTGCTTTTATTGCCGTTTACTGCTGTACGGCTCTGATTTTCTCCTCTTTTTTTTCTTTGCAGATATTTTTATCTCAATGAACACCTACTTACCCAACACGTTAGAACTTAATTGCATCAGATATTCAATTTTTTAAAACACTGAACATAGAGAAAAAAACATAAGAAGAGAGCTTGGGAACATTGAGTCTGAATAATCAACGATATTATTTTATTTTTGTATGAAATAACCCTGAAGCAACACAAGTCTCTTTATTATGTTTACGTTATTCATTCATCAATTCTCCTTCGGCTTAGTCCCTTTATTTATTGGGGCTCACCACAGCGGAATGAATCGCCAACTAATCTAGCATATGTTTTACACAGCGTATACCCTTCCAGCTGCAACCCAGTACTCAGAAACACCCATACTATGCCAATTTTGTTTATTAAATTCACCTATAGCGCATGTGTTTGGACTGTGGGGGGAAACCGGAGCACCCGGAGGAAACCCATGCCAATACTTGGAGAATATGTAAACTCCACACAGAAATTCCAACCGGTCCAGCCGGGAGTCAAACCAGTGACCTTCTTGCTGTGAGGCAACAATGCTAACCATTGAGCCACGGTGCCACCTTATTAACGTTATTGTAGACTTTATAAAGTAAAGAATTTAATATTTAAAAATGAATAGCCCACCTGAAGTAATTTTTTTTATATATTGTTTTCAATATTTCCCAAAAAATGTTTAACAGCTGGGCAGCATGGTGGCTCAGTGGTTAGCCCTGTCATCTCACAGCAAGAAGGTCGCTGGTTTGAGTACCGGCTGGGTCAGTTGGCATTTCTGTGTGGAGTTTGGACATAGTGTGTGTTCTGGGTTGTGGCTGGAAGGGCATCAGCTGCATAAAGCATATGCTGGAATAGTTGGCGGTTCATTCCGCTGTGGCGACCTCTGATGGGTCAGAGACTTAGCCGAAGGAAAATGAATGAATGAATAAGTTTGACAACTGTGAATTTTTCCACAGTATTTGCTATTATTTTATACTTCAGGAGAAAGTCTTATTTATTTTAGTTTGGCTGGGAATAAACAAACAAACAAATGAAAGGACGAATGAAGGAATGAACAAATTAATGAACGAACAAATGAATGAACGAACGTATGAATGAACAAATGAATGAACAAATGAATGAATGAGTGAGTGAATGAATGAATGAATGAATGAATGAATGAATGAATGAATGAACGAATGAATGAATGAACGAACGAACGGATGAATGAACAAATGAATGAATGAATGAATGAACGAACGAATGAATGAACAAACAAATGAATGAACAACAACTGAATAAATTGAATAAATGTATAAATGAACAAATGAATGAATAAACAAATCAATAAACAAATGATTGAATGAAGGAATGAATGAATGAACAAACAAATTAATGATCGAACAAATGAATGAATTAACAAATGAATGAATGAATGAATGAACGAACAAATGAATGAATGAACGAACAGACAAAAGAATGAACAAATTAATGAATGAATGAACAAATGAATGAATAAACAAATGAATGAATGAATGAACGAACAAATGAACAATTGAAGGAATGAATGAATGATCGAACAAATGAACGAACGAACAAACGAATTAATGAACGAATGAATAAATGAATGAAATGAACAGACGAATAAATGAATGAATGAACGAATAAATGAATGAACAAATGAATAAACGAATCAAATTAATGAATGAACAAACAAACAAATGAACAAATTAAGGAATGAATGAATGAACGAACGAATGAATAAATGAATGAAATGAACAGACGAATAAATGAATGAATGAACGAATAAATGAATGAACAAATGAATAAACGAATCAAATTAATGAATGACTAAATGAATAAAAACTATTTTTTTCCATGTAAAAAGCCATTCCAGCTGCAACCCATCACTGGGAAATACCCATACACACTCATATTCACACACATACACTACGAACCATTTAGCTTACCTAATTCACTGATAGCACATGTCTTTGGACTGTGGGGGAAACTGGAGCACCCGGAGGAGACCCACGCCAACACAGGGAGAACATGCAAACTCCACACAGAAATGGCAACTGACCCAGCCCGTGGCTCAAACCAGTGACCTTCTTGCTGTGAGGCAACATTGCTACTCACTGCGCCACTGCGGCGCCACTTGGGAATATTTGAAAAGTAATTTACATTTTAACAAGGCGGCTAATAATAATGTCCTCAACTGTACATCCTAGAAACTAGACAATTCACAACTGAAGGAGTCATCATTATTTGAATGTGTGTGTGTGTGTGTGTGTGTGTGTGTGTGTGTGTGTGTGTGTGTGTGTGTGTGTATGTGTGTGTGTGTGTGTGCGTGTGTGCGTGTGTGCGTGTGTGCTTGTGTGTGTGTGCATGTGTGTTTGTGTGTGTGTGTGTGTGTGTGTGTGTGTTTGTGTGTGCGTGTTTAGATGGTGAACTTAAAAATAGTAAAATTTGCCCAGGGACAGCACGGTGGCTCAGTGGTTAGCATTGTCGCCTCACAGCAAAAAGGTTGGTGATTCGAGTCCTGGCTAGTTCAGTTGGCATTTCTGTGTGTGTATGGGTGTTTCACAGTACAAGGTTTCAGCTGGAAGGGCATTCGCTGTGTAAAACATTTGCTGGAATAGTTGGCGGTTCATTCCACTGTGGCGACCCCTGATTAATATAGGGACTTAACTGAAGGAAAATGAATAAATGAATGAATTTGCCCAAAAATGTCCTCCTTAGTGGTGCTGAATTCAGCGTCTGATTCTGAAATGGATTTGGTCTCCTTCATTTCTTTTTCTTCTTCCTCTGTGGGTTTTTCATTGAGGCTGTCTGAGACTATCTTTGTTTTCCGCATCTTTATTCCTGCTGGACCGTCTTTCACTCCCTCTAGTTTTCTCCCCAAAAAAGCTGGAGCCGAATCAATCAGCAACACACACCGTCACACACACAGACTCTGAAAACTAGCATGACTTTCATGTTTTGGTTGTTTTTGATTACAAAAATTTAATATATATATATATATATATAAATACACACACAGTTGAAGTCAAAATGATTCGCCCTCCTGTGATTGTTTTCTTTTTCTTTTTAAAATATTTCCCAAATGATGTTTAACAGAGCAATGACATTTTCACAGTATGTCTGATAATATTTTTTCTTCTGGAGAACATCTTATTTGTTTTATTTCAGCTAGAATAAAAGCAGTTTTTTATTTTTTTTAAACATTTTAGGATCAATATTAATAGCCACCTTAAGCCATATTTATTTTTGATTGTCTACAGCAGCGGTTCCCAACCAATGACTGTATAAAATATGGACGATGCGACAGCTCCGATTTCCATTAAACGCTGTAAAGGAAAAACCCCTTGGCTGCTTCCGAAACTGCATACTTCCATACTATACAGTACACTAAAATCAGTACGCGAGCCGAGTAGTATGTTCGAATTCATAGAATTCAAAAATCAGTATGCGAGAAGTACCCGGATGACTTACTACTTCCGACGAGATTCTGAAGTGCGCATCCCATGCACGCTGCGCTATCCCATGATGCTCCGCGAGAGAATTCATGAATAGGAGTGAATCGACGCAACTGACGCAGGTAGGTCACGTGACCATGACAAAAAGGCGGATGTAGTACGTCCGAATTCCATTCATACTTCTTACATTCATACTGTATAGAACGTACTTTTCTAACGGCCTAGTAGTACGTTTAAATTCAAATGAAGTACCTACTGAGTAGTAGGCGTTTCGGACGCAGCCCTCGTGACGGGCACAAACTGTCGCAAAAGACTGCTGAAATTGGAGCCTGGGCATGGGCAGAAGAACTGCCTGATGGAGCCAGAGGAGGAGCTGCGGAATTGAACTTCCAACCAAACGCTTGTACATCAAATCAACCACACCCCCCGAACTTCTCACTTGACCGCCGGCGTCTGCACTATAACAAAGGCTCGCTAATGTACACTTTGCGTTTACATAGTAGCCTGCGTTTCCTGTTTTATCGACACAAATGGTTGTAATAACGTTACCAAAGATGAGGTTTTATATAATGAAGATTTAATCGCACCAGCTCCGGGCCACAGCACACATTACTTGCGGACCGATTCCGGCTCAGATGTGGCAGCGCGGCTCGCTAACGGCCGCCGCATCTGGCCTGATTGGCTCGATAATGGCCACCGCATCTGGCCCGATTGACTCGCTAACGAATACTCGAATAATAACACTTCAGTCTCCTGCCAAAACTCCGACGTCTGCTTTGAGAAACTGTCAATCACAGCTGTCAATCACGATAACACGCCCAGCATTAAATTACTGCTCAAAACATACTCAGATCTGCCCTATATCAGCTGATAACCAGTGCCTTAACTGACCAGAACCATCTTTCAGAACATTTTATTGCAAGTGTAATACATTTTTTTTATTTGGTCTCGTGTCTCCTTCATTAACACAGAGGAGGCAGGCTTTATGACTGGTATTGCAACCAGCCCCCATGGGGCGATCTAACGGCCGAGACCTTCACTCAAAAGCAGGCTTGTGGCACACTTGTTCCCAACAGGGGGATCCCGGCCCACAAGGGGGCCTCAGCGAGGGTCACGTCATATATTTTTTTTTATTTTAGCAGTGGACGATTAGGAGAACGATCATGTTAGTTTTGTAAGATGGCTAATCTCCAGAATGTCAGATCCTGAGAGCTGATATGGAATTTCTTGAGATGCAATTAAACAACAAACTTTCGGGTCTGAGAAGAAGATAAAGAAACCAGCTGTTCAACTGTTCTATTCAAATCACTGTTGACAATCCAAACGTAGGCTGAAGACACCGGGCTACACCCAGGGGGTAAAGCGAGAAAGTTCACTCTTCTCATTTCACCTCAAGCCTCTTCTTGACCTTTAAGCTACCTTTCTCCATCAGAGCACATTCCACATAAAATGCTCAAGGTTTTAATATGATGTATGTTATAGCACTGTATTAATGTTTGGTGTCATTTTAAATGTCTCTGTGTGATTGGTAAAGTGGTCTTAATTTCACTATAATATTTCATTTGTATATGTTGATTTGGTTTTTGACTTTGATAAAATCACTGCCAGATGCTCCCCCCTCTAGTGATGAGTAACATATCCAATTCACCAGGCAGGGTGTGTCTCTGTGACGCCCCTATTGTCTTGAATTGATGGCTGTTTGTTCTGAGTCGAGTATATAAGGTAAATATGTGATATGGCTCATTGGAATCTTGTAGCCAAGACCCCTTTGCAGCAACTCTGAGACCTATGCTGCAATGTATTTCTCTGATCAGGTTTGCATCTCTAACCCTTGGATTTATCCTTGAGTAATGGATGTTGTATTGTTACAGTATCATCTCTGAATTGGCTTTATGACTGTTTTGTACAATTTTACCTGACGAATAAAATGTTAAGTTTTGACTCATTCTGAATTCTCCTGAAATCTTTTATATCCAGTAGATTAAGTGGAGTCTGCGCTACCTTTATGAGCGGCATAATTATTTGATTATTAGACACATAGACTATACGGAGCAGTTGGCACGTTAGCATGGAGATCTTTTAATTATTTAACCACTGATTTTAGCAAGTTGCATGAGCATTGGCTAAGTGATCTGTTCTTTTAGGATGAGTGAGCAGTTGTCAACCAGCCTATTTGAATATTAGTTAATCCTGTACCCTCTGACTAACTTCAGAGTGTCGACATTCTGTCCGTGAGAAGACACGCAAAACCCGGGGCGTGAAACTCTGAGCGGCGTTTGATCCCTAATGAACGTATAAATTGAAGAGTATGGGAACAGATAGATCAAAACTCTAAATTAGGTCATAAATGGTTATTGTGATCGATTCCTAAAATTAGAAATACAGTCTAAATATTACAATCACTTACAATTGGAGTCAGATTCAATTCGGAGCTAAAAAAACTAATATAAATAAATTCTAATAAATAACAGAATTCTTTTCAGAATCACTGGCAAAGGCTTACATGCATTTAACCTTCGACCATGCTGTTAGTTTCGTCATTGGGCTAATAGATGGACTTTTACAGTTTATTTCATCCCCTGGCTGACCAAATAAATGGACACATTTGTAATTTGTCCTCCAGAAAACAGAGAATGTCTCATTGATTCGCCTTCAGCAGCTAATAGTAAGCATACTGGACCCAGGTGAGGAAGCTCTAAACATTTAGGGTCGCAGCGCTAGCAATACTGGAAACACGAATGCAGGGAATACCAAGATAGTTACCAGAACTATGGTTTTATTGCATTTTCTCGAAGCAAAGAGTATCTGACCCAGTCACAGTTCATTTTCTGTTAACGAATTCATGAGACCGTCCAAATTAATAAGACATTTGCAGACAACTAATCTCCAATACCTTGACAAGCCCAGAGCATTTTTTTTTTGACCGCAAGGAGCAAAGGCTTGCGTTTTCAAAGGATGTTTTGCTTTTATATTTTACATTAGGCTAATATTTGTGCGTAAACATATTTAGATATAGTAATAAACATACAGTTTGTTTGAAAACAAACTTTTTTGTCATCCTTACTGCAAACTTATAGCAATAGACGAATTACCAACCTATGTCACACATGACGTCACACGGGTCCCCGGTTGCAAAAAAAGACCGGCTGCAATAGCAAACAGGTGGTGTTGTGCAGTAGAATGCCAAACTCTAAAGTCCAAAAATAGAAAACTTAACTGTTACCATACACCACACTGCTTTCAATGCCGACTGCAGATGTCTTTGGCTAAAAGGGAGCTGAATGAAGTGACGACCTAATTCTAAATGCTGGACTCTGCAGTTCTCATGTTATATCAGGTGAGTTCAGGCTATGCTGAATCATATACATTACTCGTTTTTGATTGCAGCAATGATTTCGGCAAAACTGTTAAACATGGTTAATTAAACTGCAGACACTGAATGCTAAGAATGAAACGTGAAAGTGTAAGTTATTAAAGTTGGTTTAATATTCACACATTCATTCAGTGACAACTTGTGACACACTCCCTATATAGTTTACCATGGCACTTTGAGTATTCGGTCTGAAATAACCTGCAAATGTGACTTGAAAACAACATGAACACTGTTTAACACTGTGAACAATGCTGTACTTTGATAGTCATCGGCTGCTAATATGATTTCGCTATTTAGAGTTTGCAAATATTACGTTTATGAAGTTATATTATTAAGGAGAAAGTCTGAATGTGCGAATATAAAACCAACTTTACCTTTATGTGTAAGTTCACATACCCTGGGCCTGCTGTACAGGTGTAGTTCGCTGTCAGAAAGCAGTTGTTCTGCTTGTTGATGATCACCCAGGCCTTGTATAACGTTACCTCCGTCTTGTTTCCTTGTCTTTGGCTTGGCAGAACCTCGGTTTTTAGCACTACATAGTTTTAAATCTGGTAATCATAGAGCATTATTTCTTGCACATGACCACACAGAACACAATTGTTGGCATCCAAACACTTGTAGGCCTTTAACTTCTCTTTTGTAAAATCACTTGGAGCTTCAATGAGATTGTATATTTGAGGCTGGATGCTTGGTCATTTCATCTTATTCAATATCCATTGGGAGGGTGCTATCACAAATGGACCTGTCAGACGAACGCCGCTCACTTTAACGTTAATTTTGCAGAATCACTGGCTGACAAGCTGTTATAATACACTGAAAGCATTATGTCAATAATATATATAATATGTAATCAATATATCTTATTTCTAAGACAACAACAGACTCTGTACCTCATCAGACGTCATTCCCTCACTGTAAATGGTAGCGCTCCCATTTTTTTTCTGCCACCTCCCTGCGAGCGCATCCTGAATGTTTACAAACATGGTAATTGACTTATAATATCATTAAATGTGGAGGGGGTTCTTACAATAGTTTCCGGGGGAAAGGGGGGTCTCAGGCAATAAAAGGTTGTGAACCACTGGTCTACAGAACAAACCATCATTATACAATAACTTGCTTAATTCCCCTAACCTGCCTAGTTAACCTAATTAACCTAGTTACGCCTTTAAATGTCACTTTAAGCTGAATATCTTGAATAATATCGTCAAATATTATTTACTGTCATCATGGCAAAGATAAAATAAATCATTAGAAATTAGTTATTAGAACTATTATGTTTAGAAATGTGCTGAAAAAAGCTTATTTAGTGTTAAACATAAATATACAGGGGGGCTAATAATTCAAGAGGGTTAATAATTCTGACTTCAACTGTATATTGCATATACACTGTAAAAAAAAAAGCAGGGTTCCACACAATTCATTCATGTTGTCCCAACACAAATTGATCAAGTTAACTCAGCACTTTTAACAAATTCATGTGGATTGAACATTAAAAAATTAAGTTGTCCCAATGAAATCTCAAGAACTGTGTTGTGTCAGCTTATTTTATATGAGTAGTTTGAACAAGCAAAATAAATAATATTTTTTGAGTGTAGAGAGAGGGGGGAAAAAATCAATGAAAAACAGAGTACAACAGCCAGGTTCTGTAAGAAAAACAACTCTTATTAATTTTCTCCACAGAGGAATTGATTTTTAACAATAACTTATAAAGCTTTAAAGCAAAATCTGCTGTGAGCTGCAAGGTTGTTTTGTACATGCTTTCTGTTCACATTATTTTAAGCTATTTTTATTTTTTTAATAATCATTAGAATTTCCAAAGCATTGCAATAACCATCACAGAACGTAGACATGACTTTAATAATGTTCAACAGAAAACCTGCATGAATTTATTATCCATTTCTTCAACATGGAGACTACATTGAAGTGGAGTTACTTTTAAAGTTATATATTACAAGCCTATCTTAATCTTACAAAATAAAAAAACTCAAAAATAACAATGCATACTTTCACATATTTCCTTAAAAAGTAACTAACCCATTTAGTTACTTCTTTAAGTTTTTCTTAAGTGACTCAGAAGTGTGTCATATTACTTTGAAAAATGGTAGTCCTTTATTTTCTTTAACTATTTTCTTATATTTTATTCATGTTTTTATATTTTATGTTATTTCTTTATTTTATTTAAAATATATATTTAATTTTTTTCATTCATTCAATTTCTTTTCGGCTTAGTCCATTTATTAATCTAGGGTCGCCACAGCGGAATAAACCGGCAACTTATCCAGCATGTGTTTTACGTAGCGGATGCCCTCCCAGCTGCAACCCATCATAACTGGAAAACATCCATATACACACTCATTCTAACACATATACTATGGATAATTTAGCCTAGCCAATTCATCTATAGCGCATGTCTTTGGACTTGTGGGGGAAACCGGAGCACCCGGAGAAAACCCGCACCAACACGAGGGAGAATATGCAAACTCCACACAGAATAGCCAACTGACCCAGCTGAGGCTCAAACCAGCGACCTTCTTGCTGTGAGGTGATTGTGCTACTCACTGTGCCTCCATGACGCCCATATAGCAAGGAGGCCAGTGGTTCGCGTCCCGGCTGGGTCAGTTGGCGTTTCTGTATGGAGTTTGCATGTTCTCCCTGTGTTTGCGTGGGTTTCCTCCGGGTGCTCCGGTTTCCCCCACAAGTCCAAAGGTGAATTGAATGACTGTAGTGTATGAGTGTGTGTGTGAATGAGTGTGTATGGGTGTTTCCCAGTACTGGGTTGCGGCTGGAAGGGCACCCGCTGTGTAAAACATATGCTGGATAAGTTGGCGGTTCATTCCGCGGTGGCGACCCCTGATGAATAAAGGGACGAAGCCGAAGGAAAACGAATTAACGAATAAAATAAGATATATATTAAATAAAATCAAGAAATTCAATAAAATAAAATATAAAAAAGCAGCACGGTGGTGCAGTGGGTACTGTCGCCTCACAGCAAGAAGGTCGCTGGTTCAAGCCTCGGCTGGGTCAGTTTGCATTTCTGTGTGGAGTTTGCATGTTCTCCCTGTGTTCGCGTAGGTTTCCTCCGGGTGCTCCAGTTTCCCCCACAAGTCCAAAGACATGCGCTATAGGTGAATTGGGTAGGCTAAATTGTCGGTAGTGCATGGGTGTTTCCCAGTGATGGGTTGCAGCTGGAAGGGCATTCAATGCGTAAAACATATGCTGGATAAGCTGGCGACCCCAGATTAATAAAGGGACTAAGCCAAAAAGAAAATGAATGAATGAAAATATTTTTTAAAATATTAAATAAAAGCAATTACTAAAATTTTTAAAGCAATATATAACAAATTTGAGTCACTTAAAAATATATATTATTATTTATCTATGGTTTATATTACTTTTAAAAATTGTAGTAATTTAATTTATTTTTACATTTTATTGTATTTTATTGAGAGGGTGTATGAATGTTTTCCAGTGATGGGTTGCAGCTGGAAGGGCATTCGCTGCGTAAAACATGAGTTGGATAAGTTGGTGGTTCATTCCGCTGTGGCTACCCCTGATTAATAAAGGGACGAAGCCAGAAAGAAAATGAATGAATGCACATATTTTATAAAATTTCTTTATTTTATTTAAAATATAAATTTTATTATTATTATTATTATTTAATTTATTTTTTCTTTTTTTAAACCAAAGTTTTGAAATATGATTCTCCTTATAGTTGGTTTGTTTAATACATGGTTTATATCCCTTTATATATATTACATGTATATTTTAAATCACTAGCAGGAAAGATCATGGAAATCGTACTTTTTAAATTAATGCTACTTTAAAAGGGGGCTTCCTTTATTTTTTTTTCTGACAATTTATTCCTGAAAAATCACTGAAAAATTCAATATATACGCAGTGGTGCAGTATAGTGCTGTCGCCTCACAGCAAGAAGGTCGCTGGTTTGAGCCTCGGCTGGGTCAGTTGGCGTTTCTGTGAGGAGTTTGCATGTTCTCCCTGCATTCGCGTGGGTTTCCTCCGGGTGCTCTGGTTTCCCCCACAGTCCAAAGACAACGGTACAGGTGAATTGGGTAAGCTAAATTGTCCGTAGTGTATGAGTGTAAATGAGTGTGTGTGGATGCTTCCCAGAGATGGGTTGCAGCTGGAAGGGCATCCACTGCGTAAAACATATGCTGGATAAGTTGGCGGTTCATTCCGCTGTGGCGACCTGAGATTAATAAAGGGACTAAGCTGAAAAGAAAATGAATGAAAATTCAATATATCACAGGTTTAAACCATACGAATCCTTTTCTAGGACTGAGAGCTGGCTACTAAAATACTTATTATTTTACTTTTTATTCTTCAGTCACAATTGTTTATATATTTATTTATTATATTTTTTATTATGTATTTTTTTTAATTGTTTTATTTTACTTTTTATATTTTATTGAAAAATTATATATTTTATAATTGTTTTAATTTTATTTTCTAACTTTTTATTTCTTTTTTATTTCATCAATGTATTTTTTTTTACCTTCAGGTTTGTTTTATTTAATGTATTATTAATTAAAATAAATTATTATTATTATTAGTTTTTTTTATCACAGAAATTCAATAATATTAGCAGGTTTAAACCTTGCGAACCCTGACTGAGAGCTGGCTATACTTTATACTGGAAACAGTTAATTAGCAGCTAAATTATTCAGTTAATTTATATTAATCTGAGTTTCCCTTGTTGCTGAATATTTCATAAGGTCTGTCAAGACACAAGTACGGCCCAATAAAAATGTCCCTCCATTAATTTGTCATCGGTACAATTGGCCATCAGTGAACATGATTGAATGTTACAATTAAATGCCATCATTCAGGTCATGAAACTGCTATAAAATAATATATTCGCCAGCCTGCCTGAAACATGATTAAAAACAGCTCTAATTTTGCTCAAATAAATGCAACAATACATAATATACGACTCAAATTCAGGTTTCTCTTTTTAAAGATTTGTGATCTGATGTTATGAATTTAGATGAAGCGATAATAGCTATTCCAGAGACGTGAGTAAATTAATAATTAGTACTGATTCTAGTAGTAACCAGTACTGAATCATTTTCCCCAGTAGGAGTTTAGTGCTGGCATTAGATTGAGCATATAAACTCACTCCTAACAGTAATTACATATTATTAACACCAAATCAGTTTTGAAATGGGTTTCTTTCTTTATATTTATTAAGTATATATTTTAAATTAATGCTACTTAAAAAAAAGAGGGCTTTCTTGAATATTTTAACCTGAAAAATCCAGCCTGATCCCACGAGGAAACGTAAGTATTTTACGTTTTGTCAGTTTAGTGGCTAATTCGTATGAATTCGTATGAGTTCAGTCATAAGTAGGCCCACACGGAATCTGCGTGCAAAGAATTCTGCAGATTTTTCGCAGATTTTCCACAGATTTCCGCAGATTTTAAGCTCATCATTAATTCTGTTTATTTACTTATAGTTAACTATTTACAATTAATCTAATTGGATTTGCATTTTAAACATTAAATAAAAGTTTAAAAGATATTAATTTTTATTTCACATTTTAAGGTTTTAGTTATGATACTCCTAAAATAATTCTGCAGAAATCCGCAGATTTTTACTTAAATACTTCGCAGAAATAGCAAAAAACTTCCGCAGATTTCGTCTGGCCCTGGTCAAAAGGAGGCGTGGCACCTAACCACACCCCTAACCCCAACAGTCATTGGGTGATGAGCAAATCGTACTAATTTGTACGAATTAGATCGTACGAATGCATACGAATTAGCCACTAAATCAAAAAGTTACGAACTGCCGTGAGATTGCGTTGGAAAAATCACATAAAAATCATAAATATAAGCCAGTTTAAACCATGCAAACCTTGTTCTAGGACCTAGAGCTGGCTACTTTATTAATATTTTACTTTTTATCTTTCCATCACGTTTGTTTATTTATTTATTTTATTATATTTTTAATTATGTAATTTTCTATTTTTATTTTAACTAAATTACTTTTTATATTTTATAAAAAATATTAATTTATTTTATTAACATTTTTTTAATAAATTACATTTATTTATTTTACCATCAGGTTTATTTATTAATTTAATTTAATTGTGTAATTTTATCTTCTTTTATTTTAAATTTAATTACATTTTATTTTTACTTTTTATAATTTATTACATTTTTATATAAATTTTTAGAAATTGTATTACTTTTTTTAAATAAATCAAAGAAATTACATTTATTTATTTATTTATTTTACCATCAGGTTTGTTTATTTATACATTTATTTTAATTGTGTAATTTTATCTTCTTTTATTTTAAATTTAATTACATTTTATTTTTACTTTTTATAATTTATTACATTTTTATATAATTTTTTAGGAATTGTATTACTTTTTTTTTTTACATTAATCAAAGTTTTGATCCTTTATTTATTTTTTATTTAGTTTTCAGTCATTTTCCCAGTGGGAGTTTAGTGCTGCCATTACATTGAGCATAACCTCATTCCCAACAGTAATTACATGTGTAATTAATACCAAACTTCAGTTTACATGTATATTGCATGGCCTCATATAATATTACTACTGATTGTTACATTAATATCTCATACACATTTTCATTTTACACTGATATACCTGTGTGATGCCTTAGGACTCTCACACAAGTTAATATAGAGTTGAAGGAAAAATCCTTTTTTTATCTTTGATTATTGTTTCAAATATTTCTCAAGTGATGTTTTACAGACCAAATACATTTTCACAGTATTTCCTATAATATTTTTTCTTCTGGAGAAAGTCTTTATTTCTTTAAGTTTGATTAAAATAAAGGCACTTTTTACATTTATTTTTAAGGTCAATATTACTTTTAGTTTGACTAGAATAAAAGCAGTTTTCATTCGTTCATTCATTTTCCTTTGGCTTAGTCTTTGATTATCAGGGGTCGGTCACCACAGCGGATTGAACTGCCAAATTTTCCAGCATATGCTTTACACAGGGAATGCCCTTCCAGCCGCAAACCAAGTACTAAGAAACACCTATACACACTCATTTATGCATTCATTTTCTTTTTGTCTTAGTCCCTTTATTAATCCGGGGTCGCCACAGCAGAATGAACCTCCAACTTATCCAGCACATGTTCTACGCAGCAGATGCCCTTCCAGCTGCAACCCATATCTGGTAAAATCCATACACACTCATTCACACACACTATGAACAATTTAGCCTACCCAATTCACCTGTACTGCATGTTTTTGGACTGTGGGGGGAACCTGGAGGAAACCCACGCGAATGCAGGGAGAACATGCAAACCAGCCGAGTCTCGAACCAGTGACCTTCTTGCTGTGAGGCGACAGCCCTACCTACTGCGCCGCCGTCCATACACACTCATTCATATTTATACTTTTATTTTAAATAAAAAATTTTACTGTTCATATTTTATACAAAAAAATTATATATATATATAAAAAAGGCTTAT
>CAIGQZ010034999.1:11475206-11487663 GCA_903798205.1 Danio tinwini | reverse complement strand
ATATATATAAGCCTTTTTTATTTAATTTTATAACTTTTTTTAAGGCTGATCATATTGACAAACTTTAACAGCAGAAATTGTTTTCAGGTGAAATACCATTTTGTACCACACAGAGGCAGTATATAACAACTAAACACTAGAAATGAAACAGACTCTCTGATATCCATCTAGTTCACAGGAATTACTAATATTCAACACTGCAAAAAAAAATATTTTTTCATATTAAGGTTTTATTTGTTTATAATCTAAATCAAGAAGCATTTTCCTAAGCAAGTAATAGATATTGTTTTATTTTTCTAGAAATAAAGAGCAAAAATGAAGTGTCTTTTCCCATAAAACAAGCTATAATTTGCCAATGGGGTAAGTAAAATAATCTTGTTTTTCCTTTTGACATAACATTAATTTGCTTACCCTACTTGCACACTATTTTGCTTATTTTAAGTTTATCAAATCACCTAATTTTGGCCTATTATTTATTAAAACAAGACTATATGTTTTGGTTGTCTAGAAAATGCATCTTGATTTAAAGATTTTTTAGATATTTGGACTAGACACAAGGCAAAGAAGTAAAAAGCTTTTTTTCCAGTGTAGCCAATGTATTATTGCCTAATGGGGCTATTAATATTGACCTTAAATTACTTAAAAAATAAAAACTGCTTTTATTTCAATCAAAACTAAAAGAAATAAAACGTTCTACAGACGAAAAAATATTATAGGAAACACTGTAAAAAAATTTCTTGCTCTCCTAAACATCACTAAGAAAATATTACTATTATTTATAAAAATAAAATAGTAATAATACATACTCACCGGCCACTTTATTAGGTACACCTGTCCAAATGCTTGTTAATGCAAATTTCTAATTAGCCAATCACATGGCAGCAACTCAATGCATTTAGGCACGTAGACATGGTCAAGACGATCTGCTGCAGTTCAAACAGAGCATCAGAATGGGGAAGAAAGGTGATTTAAGTGACTGATCATGGCATGGTTTTTGGTGCCAGATGGGCTGGTCTGAGTATTCCAGAAACTGCTGATCTACTGGGATTTTCTGAAAAACAGAAAATATCCAGTGAGCGGCAGTTCTGTGAGCACAAATGCCTTGTTGATGCCAGAGTTCAGAGGAGAATGGCCAGACTGGTTCAAGCTGATAGAAAGGCAACAGTAAGTCAAATAACCACTCGTTACAACCGAGGTCTGCAGAAGAGCATCTCTGAACACACACACACCCAACCTTGAGGCGGATGGGCTGCAGCAGCAGAAGACCACATCGGGTGTCACTCCTGTCAGCTAAGAACAGGAAACTGAGGCTACAATTCACACAGGCTCACCAAAATTGGACAATAGGAGATCGGAAACAAGTTGCCTGGTCTGATGAGTCTCCATTTCTGCTGCAACGGATGATAGGGTCAGAATTTGGCATCAACAACATGAAAGAATGGATTTATTCTGCCTTGTATCAACGGTTCAGGTGGTGGTGGTGGTGGTGGTGGTGTAAGGGTTATTTTCTTGGCACACTTTGGGCCCATTAGTACCAATTGAGCATTGTCAACGCCACAGCCTACCTGAGTATTGTTGCTGACCATGTCCATCTCTTTATCACCACATCTGATGGCTACTTCCAGCAGGATAACGCGCCATGTCATAAAGCGTGAATCATCTCAGACTGGTTTCTTGAACATGACAATGAGTTCACTGTACTAAAATGGCCTCCACAGTTGCCAGATCTCAATCCAATAGAGCACCTTTAGGATGTGGTGGAATGGGAGATTTGCATCATGGATGTGCAGCAGACAAGTCTGCAGCAACTGCGTGATGCTATCATGTCAATATGGAGCAAAATCTCTGAGAAATATTTCCAGTACCTTGTTGAATCTATACCACAAATTGTTAAGGCAGTTCTGAAGGCAAAATGGGGTCCAATCTGGTACTAGTAAGGTGTGCCAGATAAAGTAGCTGGTGAGTATGTGTATATATATATATATATATATATATATAAAAAAAATCCCAACATAAACTGGTATATCATTTATATCATTTGCATATTTTGCCACATATTACATTTGTAAACACTTGCAATATTACTCCTGTATTACAACAATTAAACTGGCTTCCTATTAAATCACGGATTGTTTAAGACCTTGATTTTAACCTTTAAAGCAGTGCATGGGCTAGCACCTGGTTACATCTGTGACCTGGTGACTCTCGCCAGCCCAGCTCGCAGTCTTCGTTCGGCATCAGGACTTACCCTATATCAGCCACGCTGCAAACTCAAGACCATGGGTGGGAGAACTTTCTCATACAATGAGCCATACAATTTTTATTCTATCTTATGGTTCATATTCTTATTGTTTTATTGCATCTTTTTATTGTTGTGTTTTGCTTGCCTTGTATTGTTAGTATTCCACCTTTGAGTTTAAGAAAAGCGCATTACAAATAAAATGTTTTATTATTATTATTATTATATTACTATTCATACTAATATTAGTAGTTTCATTATTAGGATGCAAAAGCAGAATCATGACATATATTTCTTCATTAAATTATTACTGATTTCTTGATCATGTGCAATATACTATAATATTTAATTCAGTTAAATGCTCTTGGCTTTACTGTGAGAGCGATGTTTGGCAATCAGAGCAGCGTAGTCTCTACCAGAGCGGTAACATGTGCGCTTTAATTCAGAAGATGAGAAATCCACGTGAAACAGACCAAAGCGCACATTGAAGCCATCGTTCCACTCAAAGTTATCCAGCAGTGACCAGGCAAAATATCCCTTTACATTCACTCCGTCCAAACTGATTGCTGGAAAACAAAAAACATAATATTTTAATATACATATTCATATATATATATTCATTCATTTATTCATTTTCGTTTCGGATTAGTCCCTTTATTAATCTGGGGTCGCCACAGCAGAATGAACCGCCAACTTATCCAGCATATGTTTTTTTTTTTTATGCAGCAGATGCCCTTCCAGCTGCAACCCATCACTGGGAAACATCCACACTCATTCACACACACACTCATACACTATGGTCAATTTTAGCACACCCAATTCACCTGTACCACATGTCTTTGGACTGTGAGGGAAACCAGAGCACCTGGAGGAAACCGGGTTTAGCCTTGTAGAGAAAATAAGTACACTTTAGCACCTATTTCAGAAATGTATAAAGTATCTTAAGTAAGTTAATATACTTACATGTGAACAATGTAATGGGCACTTAATTCAGTGCTAACTGCGATTAAATGAAATGAAAATGTATTTTATGTCAAACTTTTGTGCAATTGCAATTTTGTGCAATTTCATATTTCTATTTTATGTCTTTAAATACAGTGAACTCCCAAAAACTGACAAGCATTTATCTTAAAATAAAAGATGCTTTAATCTACAAATGCATGGTCAAAATCATTTTGTCACATCGAAAAAATGAGGAAAAAAAACCTCTGCTATAATTATTATGATTCATCTGTAATTAATGTGTGCATTAGTACTACTATAATAGTAACAACAATAATAACATTAATAATTGTTATTATTGTTATTATTACAAAAATAACATGTACACATTTTTCTTTATATTACATTTAAACCCAATATTTTCCAAGGTGATGTTTAACAGAGTAACACACTTTTTCATAACATTTCCTATTATACTATTCATCTAAAGAAAACCCTATTTCTTTCAGTTTGGCCAGAATAAATATAAAAAATGTTTACAAATGCTAAGATCAATATTATTAGTCCCTTTATAAATGAATGTTTTTGATTGGCCACAAAGCAAACAACTGTTGTCCAATAATTTACCAAATTAACCTAGTTAAGGCCTTAAATGTCACTTTAAGCTGAAGAGTCTTGAAAAATATCTAGTCAAATATTCTGTAATGTCATCATGACAAAGACAAAATAAATTATTTATTAGAAATAAGTTATTAAAGCTATGATGTTTAATTATGTGTTTATCTTAGGAAATATTTGAAAAAGTAATTATAACGCATTTAATCATTTTGTCTTCAACTGAATATAATATATACACACAATCATATAAGATTTAGGTGCACTTCTTTTTCAAAAGGTCAATTCTGGATTAACTGTACAAAATGAACTTTGCGCAGCATAAATATGACAGTACCTTTGCCAACTTCCTGCAAAGTGTCCTCATAAAACTGGGAGCGGTCAACATCTTCAATCTGAACCGGTCCCATCTGCGAAAAGCCATTTTCTGTGATATAGATGGGCACACTGGTGTATGTGTCCTAAAAAAACAAGCAAATGAAAATGCATTTGTTAATATGTTAAAAGATTAGTTAACCCAAAAATGAAAATTTATCCAGTGGTTCCAAACTTTTATGAGTTTCTTTCTTCTGTTGGACACAAAAGAAGATATTTTGAAGAATGCTGAAAACCATTGAGGTGGCGCAGTAGGTAGTGCTGTCGCCTCACAGCAAGAATGTCGCTGGGTCGCAGGTTCGAACCTCGGCTGGGCTGGGTCAGTTGGCGTTTGCATGTTCTCCCCATGTTCGCGTGGGTTTTCTCCGGGTGCTCTAGTTTCCCCCACAGCCCAAAGACGTGGTACAGGTGACTTGGGTAAGCTAAATTGTTCGTAGTGTATGAGTGTGAATGAGTGTTCTTGCTGTGTGGATGTTTCCCAGAGATGGGTTGCGGCTAGAAGGCCATCCGCTGCGTAAAATTATGCTGAATAAGTGGGCGGTTCATTCCGCTGTGGCGACCCCAGATTAATAAAGGGACTAAGCTGACAAGAAAATAAATGGATGAATGAAAACCATTGACTTCCTGGTTACAGGTTTTCAGCATTGTACTTTTAATAATAATAAAGAGATTTAATATGTATTAAGTAGATTATAAACCTTACCATTTCATTGGGAGCAGAGTGCAATATTTTCAACACAGGCTCATTCTGAAAACGTAGTCCTGTGGACGTTTCTAGAGACTGCAAATTATGTAGCCGAAGGTACGTACGGCTTCATTTCGTTTAGTTTTTTTTTAAAAAGAATGCTACGGGGCGTTATGACGCCGTTCCTTTTCGCGCTTATCAGCTGACCGCTCACCTCCGTGTGGAGGGCTTTCCTGCTGCAACCAGTATGTCCCGTTAGCTCATAGTGTACGTTGGCGAACTTGAGGCGCAGAGAAGAGTTGACCACTATGACGACGTCTGGTAAAGATTGGTTCCAGAAATCAGGTAAAACAAAAACAGAATCCAAAAAATAAAATGAACAAGTAAATAACAGGGTGAGAATGCGGTAAAATCCGAAATCGTGGTAAAAATCAGACGAGGGCTTTTTTTTTCAAGACGGCTTAGGGTTTAGGGAGGTAAGTGGGTGGGCGGGTCAATCGATAAAATTGGTTCGGTTTAGGGAAGGAGGAGGGTGGGTCAGTCGGTAAGCCGACCAGTCACTCATTCATTCAGTCAGTCAGACAATCAGTCGACAGCGGCCTCTGGTAGATTTACGTGAGAACAGCGGGCGCAAACGGCGCTCGCGAGAGAAATTTGAGATATGAAAAAGCGCACACAGCGGCCTTTCGCAGATTTGCGAAAACAAAAACTGCAAAAATACCTCCCGGGACGTATTTCGCAGTCTCCAGAAATGTCCACTGGGTTACGTTTTTCTGAATGAGCCTGGGTTGAATATTTTGCAGTGAATGGCTGGTATGTAATCACTTTTGTAAGGGGTTTAAACACTTCTGTGTAGCAACAGTGTGTGAATATAACCAGCTTCTAATTGTAAAAATGTATTAATTGGATTTTTTTATAATCACACTTGATAGTCTGCAGAAACACTTTGATTGACATTCTCCCTTTGTATGTGTCATCAGAGGGGGAAAGCCCCGCCCACTAGTGATGATCTCTCCCTAGGACGTTAGTCTTCTTTTTGAATCTGCTGCTATGCTGACGCACAGGCATTTGTAGCTCCGCCCTCTTTTGAAATGAGCACAATCTCATTTGAATTTAAAGCGACTGTTAGCGACTGTTTGACAATTAGGATCAAAGCCTAGAAGGGTAATTTTCAAAGAGTTACGCCCCATTCACACGGGGCTTCAGTATCAACGCTTGACAGAGGGTGTGTCTGAAGTTGGGGCTGACGCGATCGTCATAGCAGCGTCAGCCAATGAAATTAGTCAGCAATAGGCCACTGTCTGAGCTGGTGTATTTGCATACAGCAATCTGATTGGCTGATGCTTCCGTCAGCGCTTGAAAAGTTGAGCAAGTTCCAACTTCTGCAATGAGCAACGCCTCTGAAGCAGCACCGATGGACCCACAATGCAGTTCGACAATGCCTGAGATCACCCATTCAAAGTGAATAGGAAGCGTTGAAGGCGACGCCCCGTGTGAATGGGGTGTCATAAAACATTATTTGTGTTGTATTTTGAGTTGAAACTTCACATACACACACTAGGCACATCAGAGACTTATTTTACATCTCGTAAAAGGGCATAATAGGTCCCCTTTAAATTTAGACAAACAAATTTGCTTATTAGTGGAATCTGGTCTTGTGACAAAATTGATGTACCCTTATATATTTTAGCAACTTCCGCAATCCTTCAGGGTAAACAGCCAACCAGTGTACCCCACAAATGGGCCACGATGGGTCAATAACACCCTCTGCCCCCTGATCTCCAACAAAACTGAACTCAGTGTTCCCACTTAGATCTTTTACTTTCCGTGACGTGTAATAGTTCAGCGCGAAGAAATCTGCTGTGCCCAATGGAGAGGGTTCTTCCTTTGAGAAGTGAGGCAGTCGTGAACCCTGCTTATACCCCAGTTCCAGGCTGCTATTCTCAATCCGGGACCTCATGGATTCTGGGTAATCTCCTGTGCAAAACACTGGACAAGCAAACCAGTCCAGAGTGAACTCTTTATAGCGTTCGGTGGCCACAGCGTCTTTTGGGGTTAACGGCTCTGCCCAGTCACTGTTCAGAGCTAGAGATACTTTTCCTCCTTGTGAAGGCCTGAAATGTGTATTAAAAGCATGCCAGGCTTTAGCATGTGCCCGCAGCATGTTATGGCCAGCCACATAAACAGACAGTCCTGGGTCTTTAATACCAGGGGCAAAGATACCATCCTCGTAGCCGAGCCTGGCGCAAACATAGGGTTCATTCAGTGTAATCCAGAGCTTGACTCTGTCTCCAAAGGTCTTGAAGCAAAAGCTGGCATAACTTTCAAAGATGTCAGCGATCCCTGCTGAGCACCAGCCACCGCCATCCTCCAGGGCCTGGGGTAAGTCCATGTGCCACAGGGTGATCATGGGAGTCACGCCACAAGCAATCAAGCTGTTGATTACTTTGTTGTAATATGCCACACCTAAGGGTTACAGAAAAATAGTTAAACATACAGTAAGGAACTTCAGAGTGTTTCAATAGACAAATTACCGGTTTGTAAACATTCAAGATGTGCGCACAAAAAAAAAAAAACAGGGAGTGCTAGCATTTACAACGGGAATGACATCCGATGCGATACAGAGTTTGTAGTTGTATTAGAGTTAGATAAGTTATATTGATTACATATTATTTATATTATTTACATAATGCCTTCAGTGTATTATAATAGCTTGTCACCCAAGGATAAGCACAGTTATTCAGCAAAAATAACGTTAAAGTGAGCGGCGTTCGTCTGACAGGTCCATTTGCTATAGCACCCTCCCAATGAATATTGGATAAGACGAAATGACCAAGCATTCAGCCTGAAATATACAATCTCATTGAAACTCCAAGTGATTTTACAAGAGAGAAGTTAAAGGCCTACAAGTCTTTGGATGCAAACAATTTTGTTCTGTGTGGTCATGAACAAGAAATAATGTTCCATGATTACCAGATTTAAAACTATGTAGTGCTAAAAACTGAGGTTCTGCCTAGCCAAAAACAAAGAAAAGAAAACTGCATTCACAACAAAAAAAACTGCATTCTGACACCGAACTGCACCATTAGGCGGTGTGTGAACTTACATTTGTACATTTAATTCTAAGCATTCAGTGTCCGCAGAATTTCCCATATGTAACTGTTTTTGCTGAAATCATTGCTGCAATCAAAAACGAGTAATGTGTATGATTCAGCATAGCGTGAACTTGCCTGATATAAAATGAGAACTGCAGAGTCCAGCATTTTTAATTAGGTCCTCACTCCATTCAGCTTTTATGATGGCTGTTAGGCAAAGATGTCTGCTGTTGGCATTCAAAAATGTAAAAATTTTTTTAAGTTTTCTATTTTTGGACTTTTCGAATTTGGCATCACAACATGTTAGCTATTGCAACTGGCCTTTTTTTGCAACCGGAATGCGCGGTTGAACCCGTGTGACCTCATGTGTGACATAGGTTGGTAATTCCCCTATAATGTATGGGAACAAGTAGGATGAAAAATGAAGGCAGAATAAAAAAATTAACAGCAAAAGCAAAAAAAAGACAAAGTTTACAAAGTAAAGATTATTTATTATTCGGCAAGTTCCGATACCCTTTTTTCCTTCCCAGATATCGATTCGGATACCGGAGTACTATATCAATACCGAGTACTATATCTGTGCTGTTACTATATCTGTGCTATATCTGTAGAAACAGTTGTGTATACTTATCCATTAATAAAACATGAACAAATACATAAAAGTAAACTAGAGTATTTTTATTATCTGACATTTTTTATTGTCGGACATTAAACAGTAATATTAATTACTGTACTGTACTAAAACAAGTTCAGCCACAAATTAAAAACTGTAAACTAAAAAAAATTCTATTTAAGTTTTAGGGCTTACTCACACTATGCTATCCAAATCATGCCCAGGCTCTGAATCGGGCTCAGGCATGGTTCACTTGGGCGGCCCTGGCCCGGTTGGAAGGGGTGGGCGTGAGCGCGGTTTACTTGGGCTCAGGCGCGATATACTTGTAGTGTGAATGCAAGCGTGCCTGAGCCTGAAACTGAAAGTGAGACGTGACTTTTAAGGGGCTGTTTCAAATAAATTAATTAATCATTCGTACTGTTCAATGAAGGCAAACTGTCGTAGATTATTAAAGACGCAAATCCCTCACTGCACAACAGCTGCGCCTTCAGCAAACCTCCTAATGTCTGCAGCATGAGGACTTTATTATTGTTTATGAGCATCAAAAGTGGCTGATCTGTTCAGCGAAATGTTAGACTGCGTGTCTCCGCATATCAAACGACTTAAATGATATAACTAAAGAAATCTCCACTGTGCTGAGCGAGAGCGCTTACTGAACAGCGCATCATCGATGACGCAAGCGTGCCCAGCCCCCAATGTAATGTGAGTGCGGGCCGTCGGGGGAGACGGGAGGGGGGACAAGCGTGCTTTGGCCCGGTTCAAGGCAACGGTACATAGTGTGAGTACACCCTTATAGTATAACTGTAAAGAAATCAGTGCAAAAAATAAAGAAATATAAGAAATTAATATGAATAATGGGCAACACGGTGGCTAAGTGGTTAGCACTGTCGCCTCACAGCAAGAAGGTCGCTGGTTTGAGTCCCAGCTGGGCCGGTTGGCATTTCTGTGTGGAGTTTGCATGTTCTCCTTCGTGTTGGCGTGGGTTTCCTCCGGGTGCTCCGGGTTCTCCCACAGTCCAAACACATGCGCTATAGGTGAATTGAATAAACTAAATTGTCTGTAGTGTATGTGTGTGAATGAGTGTGTATGGATGTTTCCCAATACTGGGTTGCAGCTGGAAGGGCATCTGCTGTGTAAAACATATGCTGGTTAAGTTGGAGGTTCATTCTGACCCCTGATTATTAAAGGGACTAAGCTGAAGGAAAATGAATGAATGAATGAATGAATGAATGAATGAATGAATGAATTATTAATGAATGAATGAATGAATGAAATTAATTAATTAATTAATTGATAATGCTGTGAGGGTTGAGTTTAGAATATACAACTTGTACAATACACAAATCAAAAAGACTATAATAATCACATACAAAGACAGCTGTAAAATTGTGTGTGTGTGTGTGTGTGGCTTGTATTCCTTACATTGTGGGTACCAAATGTGCCCACAAGTATAGCAATACCAGTAAATTTTGACGTGTTTAGACATGTTTTTGTCCCCATGAGGATCAGAATTAGGTATTTTGTAAATGTAAAAATGCCTGTGAGGGTTGGATTTAGGATAGGGTTAGGGTAGAGGTAGAGAAAATACAGTCTGTAGTACAGTATCAAAATCATTGCGCTTATGGAAAGTACTCATAAAAATAGCTGTACAAGTGTGTGTGTGTGTGTGTGTGTGTGTGTGTGTGTGTGTGTGTCAAAAAGTTAAAGTACTTAATGCCGTTGTTGTAAATCTGTCAAGCATAGAGAAGAAAAAAACAACAAGAAATTGGCTTTGGTATTTGACTCTTCTGAACCTTTTGGATTGATGTGATTTGTGGTTCCATCGGGAAGGATCCGTGACCAGGATATGGACAGACGGTAATGGCTGAGACCAAGCTGTTGGATACATTTCAGGTCTTCTTCCCAGAGCTGATAGCTGTTACAGGCTACATCTCCAGTATGGTCTCCAAACACGCGTCCTCCTTCATGGCAGAATGTGTCCCATATGCTGGGGCCTCTACCATCCATATTCCAGCCACCTGCAAGACAATACATATCATATTTCATATCATTTTTTTTGTTTTTTGCGTCCTGAGTCATATATTATCACCTTTTAAACAACCTTTTAGTTTTAATTTCTTTCTTTTTTATTCGGTAAGTACAGAAATGAATGAATAAATAAAATTCTGGTTAATGAATATGTTTAATGTTACACCTTAAATTTGTACATATATATTTACACATTATAAATACATTATTCAAACGTTCACACGTAGATATTGCTTGATGCTATTAGCAGGTTTGGCATGCTGTCTTAGGAGAGAACCCGGAGCTCGGAGATAGTTGAGCACAGGGCTCCTGCCTGGTCGATTGAGCATGTAAGGGGAGTACGAGATCAGGCAGTTCTCGAGAGCTCCACGTGGTAAAGAAAGAAAAGGGGGGAGAAGGGGTGGATGGGGGGTTTCTTCGGAATACGAAGATAAGGAAGTAGTTTTTAACTAGGCTACTTATAGTGAGTTTGGATTAATCTGATTGGCTAACTAATGATTGTAGATGAGAGACCAGCTGCGGTCAATCATATCACATGCTCCTCTCGAAATTAGTTTGTGAAACTTCACTAAAATGCATGTGCAAAATAATGAATGAAATGAAACAAAAACTGAAAAAAAATATCATTAGACACTATAATGTACACTCACCGGCCACTTTATTAGGTACACCTTACTAGTAGGGTTGGAGCCTTAATCCTTTGTGGCATGGATTCAACAAGGTACTGGAAATATTCCTCAGAGATTTTGCTCGATATTTACATGATAGCATCACGCAGTTGCTGCAGATTTTTCGGCTGCACATCCATGATGCAAATCTCTCGTTCCACCACATCCTAAAGGTGCTCTGGCAACTGTGGAGGCCATTTGAGTAAAGTGAACTTGTCATGTTCAAGAAACCAGTCTGAGATGATTCACGCTTTATGACATGGCGCGTTATCCTGCTGGAAGTAGCCATCAGATGATGGGTACACTGTGGTCATAAAGGAATGGACATGGTCAGCAACAATACTCAGGTAGGCTGTGGCGTTGACACGATGCTCAATTGGTACTAATGGGCCCAAAGTGTGCAAAGAAAATATCCCCCACACCCTTACACCACCACCTGAACCGTTGATACAAGGCAGGATGGATCCATGCTTTCATGTTGTTGATGCCAAATTCTGACCCTACCATCCGAATGTCGCAGAAGAAATCGAGACCAGGTAACATTTCTCCAATCTTCTATTGTCCAATTTTGGTGAGCCTGTGCAAATTGTAGCCTCAGTTTCCTGTACTTAGCTGACAAGAGTGGCACCAGGTGTGGTCTTCTGCTGTTCTAACCCATCCGCCTCAAGATTGGATGTGTTGTGCGTTCAGAGATGCTCTTTTGCAGACCTCGGTTGTAACGAGTGGTTATTTGAGTTACTGTTGCCTTTCTAATAGCTGAAACCAGTCTGGCTATTCTCCTCTGACCTCTGGCATCAACAAGGCATTTGCGCCCACAGAACTGCCACTCACTAGATTAGTTCTCTTTTTCAGACCATTCTCTGTAAACCCTAGAGATGGTTGTGCGTGAAAATCCCAGTAGATTAGCAGTTTCTGAAAAACTCAGACCAACCAACAACCATGCCACGTTCAAAGTCATTTAAATCACCTTTCTTCCCCATTCTGATGCTCTTAAAATGCTTTTGAATTGGTTGAACTGCAGCAGATCCTCTTGAACATGTCTACATGCCTACATGCATTGAGTTGCTGCCATGTTATTGACTGATTAAAATTTTGTGTTAATGAGCAGTTGGACAGGTGTACCTAATAAAGTGGCCGGTGAGTGTTTTAAACACACACACACACACACACACACACACACACACACACACACACACA